>CM034148.1:503191354-503357923 GCA_019776745.2 Taxus chinensis | reverse complement strand
ATACTACAGATGCAACGATCAAATCATTGTAGGTATGGGGCCTAGTTTTGAAACTACTAGGGGTAAAGCAGGTGAAGGTAACACCGCATTAGTAGGGGCTAATGCAGAAGTGGGAATAAGGGCAAGAGATATGG
Source organism: Taxus chinensis (assembly GCA_019776745.2). Classification (NCBI taxonomy): domain Eukaryota; kingdom Viridiplantae; phylum Streptophyta; class Pinopsida; order Cupressales; family Taxaceae; genus Taxus; species Taxus chinensis. The sequence continues at coordinate 503,357,789 of CM034148.1, read as the reverse complement.
ATACATGCATGCCATATGTCAATTGACTTGAGCAGTCCTGGGTGGAAGAGTGGGAAAGTTAGAACTACAAGGCTATGGAATTCTGATCAAGGAGTCATGTAAATTCCTCATTGCTTACGGAAATGGTGGTAGGTAGAGTTAGATCCATGGGTGATAGGACAGAGGGTGGTCAAGGACTAGGCAATATTAGTTGATGACTAGCATGGAATATAAGATTGATATCTTGATTACAAGTCAACACCATGTGAATTAATGTATATCAGGTGATGTTGTATCCTAAAGATGACATAGAGAGTAGTGGGAATGAAGAAAACATGTGTTTATAGGTGGATTTGGGTAATTTATCAGTTGAGATTCAACACACGGTAACTGACAATGGTTAAGGATGACCGATACTGGTTCAAGGGTAACCAACGTCAATTACTGTGAGACAGGAAAAATTTTACCAAATGAGGCAAAGACTGTTGACGATCATATGAAGTTATATGATGACTATTTATCAAAGCATAGAGAGTACAGAGTCTCATAAGAAATTTGACAACAAAGAAAATGAAATAAGTTTTCTTTGGGAAATTTAACCCAAATGAACATAAAACCGATGTCGGTTAATAAAAACCGATGCCGGTCAAGGGGGGCTGACATCAGTGGATAAACCGATGCCAGTTATTGTGAAAATTGGAAAAATGTAGAAAAATGGATTGTTGTGAATTTGAGTCATATATATAATCAACCCAGAGGTCTGGAGATGATGCAATGAAGTCCTGACACACTCATAAGAAGTCAGAATACTCCAAATGTGATTGTGGAGTGTGTAAGGCAAAAGAATGGAAAATGGAGAAACGTATCCTCACACCTCAAAATGCACGTCAATCAAATGCTAAAAACATGTATCTAAGAAGTTATTTTTAATGTGTTGATATTATGATATTTATAATACTAACTCATGAATTTAGAGTAGAGTTTTTTGGTGAGGAAGGCTTCCTATGAAGAAGGATATCTAAAAGGAGAGGTTTTAGGCTATGTTATGGTGGTGGCAGGATGTCCTCTAAGGTAATGACTCGATATAAGCAATGAGTTGGGGAGTACCTTCCACTCCTCTGATTATGTGATAAATGATAGGCATTCCCAAGTAAGATGTTGTTTAATAAATATGTGTATATTTCAATTTTGTACAGTTTGGTAAGATAGAGAGAGAGAGAGAGAGAATGTGCTTTCTACAATTCTTTGTGTCAACCATCAACTGGGAATGACTTCTAGCATATAGGTTTCCCTCATTTTATTATGAGATAAATGTAGCAAATCATAATGTAATGCAACCAATTTTAAGCTCAAATCAAAAAAATTATGTTTGATGAAGCAAATGATGAGTAGGAGAGGGTATGCTCTTTCATTAAATGCAGAAAGAAAGCAAGAAGAATGATTCTTTTTAAATGCACCAAGAGAAATGTTTCTTCTATAGAAATTAGAAAGAATAGAGGATTACCAAAGAAGAATATTAATGTGTAATCCTTTTAAAGGGAAAAAAACACACAACTTTTGCCTAGGAATGAAGAAAATGCAATAGAATCCCTGATGGGTCCCACCGAGCATGCCAAAATGTTTCACCATTTTCTTTACATAATTGAGATGAAATAGATAAGGGTAAGGGCCAAGGAGAATACTTGTTTATGATGGTTAGTTCATGGTTGTTGCATGCATTCTGACTTATCAATCTAATGCTAACTGTGAGAGCTTCCTTTTGGCTAGGAGGAACTATCTGAAATAGAAAACAAGACCACAAAAGAAGAGTTAAATAATATATGACAGTGAACTGCCTAGGGTGTGCTAGATCTAGGAAGTGTGATACTCCCTAGATGGTTTTCAATCCACTATTATAAATAACATAATGTGAGAAATTAAAAAATTCCTACTGTAGTTGATATGATTTAGGTATTTCATTCAAGCACAATAAGCAAATCTAACATAACAAGCTAGGCTATAGTCATATCAGAAGGGTAGGTAGTTGTAGGGGTACTGGGACTAGTCAAGGTTAGGTTCTGGGTTGTTTAGGTCACTTGGTAGAAGGTTATTTGGTTTTGTTATTGGAAAAGGTGTAAAACATAGAGATCAACATCGGTCTAGTATAACTGGCGATGATTTAGGAGAGACCGATGATGGTCATGGATAACTGATGTCGGTACAGTCAGGTGATAGTAGTTCAATAAAAACTTTATTACATAGTCTAGGTGAGGTTAGATAGAGCTAAAGGAGGGGATGACGAGGTCTATGGAAATGTTGAGAACACTTAGAGAGGTGGAAGGGCTAGGATAGATGATCTGATAAAAGGGTGGGTGAGGTTTGAGTTTGACAAAAATTAGACTATGAAGGAATGGAAATATTAATGGAAGAATAATAACAGAAATGATAACAACCCTATGGCTAGGACACGAAGGGAAGTGATCAGTGATAAAAGAACTTACCAATGTTGTAGGTCTAATGGTTGGTTATTGGTGATGATCGGTTGGTGAGATGGAGCTTGGTGCAATAGTGAAGCTTCTCGGAATGTCACCGTGAGTATGAATTCCTCTGGATCTATCTTGGTGTTGGCTATGGATGTCTATAGGTGTAAAAAGGCTTTGGTTCTACTTGCATGTAGTTCTCTTCTTTTCTCCTTGATCTCAAAATGTGCCATCCCAAAAACAAGGTTTCTAAGGTGAATAAATGGTAGCTGACGGTGGTTCCGTGTTGACCGGCGTCGACTTAGGGATGACCAGCATCTGTTAAGGCAGGATTCCCTAGGTTTAATAATAATAATATATCTTAGCAATCATTTCTGCCAGATCTATCTATTCTCCTAGATCAAAGCAGAAGCTTCATTTTTCATGAGTGGGAATGTGGTTAGAGGGATAATATGCATTAATTTTTAGGGTTGAACTAAGTGTTAACTCATTAAGGTAAGTGGGACCAAGTCTTAGTTATGGAAACATGTCAAGAATAGGTCTAGGGTGAGGTGGAAATTAGCTTAATTAAAATAATTAAGTAATGAATATTGTGAGGATGGTATTAATTTAATTGAATTAATATTAATCTGGGGTGGAAGGGGCCATGGTTAGGTGAATATTTTTGATTTTTTTATTGAACGGGGGACCAAGGGGAGTGTGACCCAATTTTAGTGTCTACAGTAGGCTTGATACAAAGGATGTTTCCACAAAGGTGGTATTATGTGTAGGATATGTCAAACTATGGTAGAATCCAAAGGGTTTTCGACCTATAGACATATGACTTAACAGTGGAAAAGGAAGAATTTCCCAAGAGACTAAAACTTCAAGGATTGATAAATACGGGACTCATAGGATGAATCCAGATATTGTAGCATTTTTAGAAGCTACATGTGATGACAAGGGGAGTAGCACCTAAGGATATATCTAGTTGATGAATGTATGTTTTAACCTAGTAGGTGTGATATTTTTATTTTATATGGCTATTTTTGAAGCCTATATTCGATGTATATTTTTCATATATGGAACTTTGAAACTAAAAATCTAGATGATGTATAGTGACACATTGATATGATATATATGTGATTTTGATTTTGATTTATATTTTGATTTATTTTATTGTGGTATTTAGATGTAAACATGATGTTTTCATGTATAGATGTTGATAAATGTTTAGATATATATATATATATATTGATAAATGTTTACATGTATAGATGTTGATAGATGTTTTGATCATATTTTACCTGTTGTTGAGATATATTAGATGTAATTGATTTTGATTTTATTGTGATGTGACATTAATGTATATCAAAATGTGTTCTAATCATGGATAATAATAAAATGTGAAGTGGTTTCTTCTAGACTGTATATGATACATATGTGATGGTAACATGTAGAGTGAAGGCATTTGCACTTTTTGTCCTTATAACAGATGTTATCACATGACTAACAATGGGTAGTTACATGTAGGACCTTAGATACAGATGAAAGTGAAATTTATACCTTCCTAGAACATGGGAAGGGTTGTCATATGTAGGTTGTGTGAGAGAGAGGGTTCTCTTTTCAATGGTTTCTTAGGAGGATGCCCCAACTGTACATTTTATCTTTACATAAACTGATCGATGCGGGAAGTTTTCTCTGATGGAAAATTTGATCGATGTAGGAATATTTACGAAGATGATTTTGATACCTTGATTTTATTAAAGGATGACTAAAGCAGGAAGCCTTCTTATAATGACATGAGTATCCATCCTTCACGGGAGTGGTCTATAATTTTTAACTTTATTGATTTTTACTTTCGAATAGTCATCCTTCAAGGGATCAATCTACAAATTTGACAGGTAGTTTTCTCTCTAGGGATTAGTCCACTTTATTTTTCATAATATGATTTTTGTATTTGATATTTATTTTGATAAGACCCATCCATAGATATTTTTTGACTTTATTTTATGTTGAGGACAAGCATATTAGACCATTTGAAGGAGGGGAATATTTGTGTGCACCAATTACACATGTGTTCCATGTAACATGTTTTTTAGTCGCTAGATAAGGTGGATGGATGTAATGATTGTAGGGTTCCTACTAATGAGGAACTTTTCTATGTGAAATATGTGATGAACAGATCCATGGTGCTCATCTTTAAGGTTCCGAGGAATAGTTACGGTGAACCACATGCTTTCAAATCATTAGAATGATGATATGATAGAGATAGTGGCAAAATAAGATCTTTGATATGACTGTTATCATGATGGACTCAATATATTAACATGGTAGAAAGGCCATGCAATTGTAAGTCATTCAAAGGTCCCTTTTTAGGTATACCATCAAGGGAATACTATATGGTAAGATCCTAACCCATATTTGTGAGTGATAACATATGGACCCATCTAGTTAGGGGAAAATTTTCCACATTTACTCCTTTCGAGAGTAGTGAAATTTTTGATTTTGATTGAGAATGAGATCACCTATATTAAATTCAATGTTCCTTGATGTGTTTTTTATACGCACGTTTAATGTGCTCTTGATAGACATGATGATTTTTTTATAGATCTGTTATGTGTAACGTTAATCTAACAACTCCAATTTTGCTAGACATTCTTGACATGATAATCCTCATTAGGGATAAAATATTTGAGTGATAAATGAAGTGTTGGTGATTTGAAATTTGATGGGTAAAAACCTCCCCTAGAATCCATAGACTAGAGAAAAGGGCGTAGCACTTGTAGGAGTATGGATACTAGTGTAATAAGCCCAAAGGGAAAATTGGATTTGGAGATGCCAATTACTGCCTACTTGATCGACAGTTTTCATAAGAATTTTGTTCCATTACTACCTGCTAGATCGATGATTTTCATAAGATTTTTGTTAAGTGTTTTATTAGAATCCTCAATTTTTCTATTTTATTATGGATGATATAGGTGATAAAAAATCTTAGTTTTATATTGAATGTCATCACATAGAGTTTCGTAACTTCTTTATTATTTAAGAAATTTTCATTATCAATGACTAGCTTGTGAGGGATACTGAAGCGACATATGATATGTTAAGAGATGAATTCAAAAATTTTGTCTGATTTAGTAGAGACTACGGGAATAGCCTCTACCCATTTAGCAAAGTATTTAGTGGTTGTGATTTCATAGAATGATGTCGTTGTGATGAATGAGGGTTCATGAGGCCAATGTGTTCTAACCCCCATTGTGAGAATGGCCATAAATCTTGAGAGTATTGTAAATCCTGACTGAGGAATGTGAGTGATGATTATAATGTTGTTGGACATTTAACACGTTTCTCGACATATTCAAGCAATAATCTTGATTAAGAGTAGGCCACTAATAGCCCATTCCCTAGGGTGTGTTTGGTGACAGTACATACTCGTTAAAGTGTCTTGCCACATATGTCATCATGGACTTCTTGAATGGACTTTAATATATTCATGAGATTTTAGAAATTTTAACAAGAGGCCATAAAATTTACGCTTATCATAGAACACCACCTACGATGACATATCAGGTAGTGCATGTTGAAGGAAATATCTTCTTAGCATTTGTAGACAGGTCTAGGGGGTATTTTGGATTCCGAAAGATAGTCAAATTTATTAGTTTACCAAGAGGTTTGTTGGATTTTTTTAAGATGAGGTTGATATAAGGGAGTTCATTTTTATGAGAGTGGTTGTTCAATTTTGTGCACAATAATAAATAATTTAAAATCATTTTCAGTTGATAAAGTGGTATGAGGGATGTAAGAGAGGCCATGTAGTATCCACGAACTTGTTAGAAGATTGTGGAACTATTTGGAGGGTGTAATGATCAAAGGCTTATACAGATGAATTCAACAATGGTTTTAGATTTTTGTAGAATCTCATTATTTACAGTGATAAATTCCTTTGATATAATTGATGACAAGATATGAATCTTCGTAAATATACAAAATTTTAACACTGAACATGATGGTATTATTGGAGACCCATAATTAGAGATTCATATTCTTCCATGTTGTTCAGTACATTTGAAATTTATTTTTAAAGATAGAGGGATATGGGTCCCCCATGAAGGTATGAGTAGCATGATACCAAAACATTCCACCTTGCTAACACTTAGATCTATTAAAGAAAAGTGTTACTTTGATATAAGTGTATTTTTTATCGATAATATTGATAGATTCATTAGAGATTTTTTCGTGAGGTGATTGATTATCTAAGAAGGGGGGATTCAACGATATGATTATCGAAGATGGATTTTCCCTTTGTATATTTTTTTGAAATGAATTCAAGGTCAAACTCGGTCATGAGTATGAGCCACCGAGTCGATACGGTCATTGTGATATGGCTTGGAGTGTATGGTTTTGAAGAGGAATGAATCTAGTGACGATGAAAGTCTATTTTGATTAATTAGGTAATGAAGGATTTTGGATTTTAGTGAAGTATAAGGAACAACACAAATTTTCTTACTTTAGTATATTAAATCTCGTAGTCATGGAGAGTACAAATTATATAATAAATAACATGTTCATAACCATTCTCATTTCAATGAGCAGTGCATCGACACCCAAGGAATAATTAGTAGTGGATATGTAAAGGTAGTAATGACTTTACCTCACGTGGAGGTGTAATACTACATGTGTTGATAGAGAGGTATTTTTTGAGGTCATAAAAGTCTTTTTGAGGGTTGTGATCCCATTTAAAATGTACATCCTTTTGGAGGAGATGATGAAAAGGTAAACAACATTAGTCCAAAATCTGTGAAATGAAACAGCAAATCGATTGAAGTTTACCTTGGAGACTACAAAGCTATTCTGTAAGTTGGTAATGGACAGAGGTATTTTGATGATGGCTTTAATCTTGGCAGGGTCTACTTCAATACCCCAGAATAGAAATGATGAACCATAAGAGTTTGCTAGTGAGAACACTGAATACACATTTAGTGATGGTTAAGGACAAAGAAAGTATTGGGTAAGATGAGATTATATTGGTGTCTAGGATAGACGAGATGATCTCTTCCATTGCTTTGGTTTACCTAAGAGGTCATCAAAATATGTCTTCTATATTTTTATAGATAAGACTCATGGAAAATATATGTCATTTCATGTTGGTAGGTCAGCCTGCAACATTTATTATTCCAAAGTTCATTATTTGATAACAAAAATTCCTTTAAGGAGTGATGAAGGATGTTTTGTGTTAGTCATAAGTGGCTGATGAGAATTTTATTATAGCTGTAGAATTCATCCATAAGGGATATCATTTCATGGATAGTGGTTAGATTAATGCGAGTTGATCAATGTTTGAAAGAGGAAAAAAAATGTCTTTAGGGACAAGTGAGGTTAAGGTCTCAGAATTTGGTACAAATGTGTAAATTTTCCTGAAGCTTTGGTTACGAGAAATGATATTAGAGACCCATTGTGGATAGTCAATGGGTATGATTAAGCTATCAAAGAGAAGACATTGTAAATCTTCATTTTATGAGAAGATGTTATGCTGAGGGTGCATCCTATGCATAAAAAAATTTTGACATACTTAGCATTAGGATAAGTGACGATATTGTGCACAACGATGTTAGGGTCAGTACCCGACATATCTCTATATGACCATGTGAAGGATTAACTATGTTTAGAGAGGAAGGTGGTGAATTCCTATATAATTCTATGTGAATCTAAAGATTGACTGACTTTGATTATGTGAGGATTTTATGGCAAAGTTCCTATATTAACATCAATGGTTGATACATTGATAAGTGTCGATGTGTCAGGTGGTAGAGATTTTTGAAGGTAATGGTCATTTTCCCCTATATGAGAGAGGATGTATTGATCATCATAGCATTGAATAATTTCAATGGTAGGTGAATCCTCTTCTATCATTTCAGGTAAAACAAGAGAAAGGGGTCTCAATACCATGGCTAGTTTGACAGGTTCAATGGTCCTAAAGTTATAGTGTTGAATAAAAAAAGTTAGATGGTATTGAAATGGTGTCATCTATGTCCATGGGGTCATCATGTGTAGATGGGGATAAGATTTTTTTGATTCTATGTGATAGATTCTAGTTACGATGGTTGTGGAGGGTTCGGAGGCTACTTTTCCAAAACCTAACCCATATTTTTCATGATCTTTGTAGATAATGATCAAGGATTAAGTCATGGATGCCTTGTTCATAACTTCTTATTCCAGAAGCCTTTCCAAGCACAACATGATGGAGGTACATTTTTTAGAATACTTGGTTATATAGAAATGTGAAATGTTTGATATGAATGGTTTGGCATGGACACTGATTAGTAGGACATGGAGAAGGGAAATTTATCCCTCTATAGAAAATGAGGTTGGTTTTGAGATGTGGTGGACCAAAGGAGATAACATCTCCTGAAATTGGGTTCATACATGGGATATTTGTCAAGTCTTATATATTTATTTGATGTAGGAAGATAATTAAGTGTGAGGAGGATAATACTCCTCCAGTGAAATATGCATTTCATAACATTGTTGAAGGAATTTTCATCTTGTCAATTTTTATGAGGCGATGTATGAATTAGTGGAGGCTTAATGCTACAGGATCCTAAGTTCTACTTTGGGGACAAGCACATCGTTTGGTCGATATTTCATGTGACATGATTTGAAATGGTCTGGATATGCACTGGATAGTGAATTTTTTACCCTCATGTTCATGTATTAAAGACAACGATGCAAAGTAGATGGGATATAGTCCATAGCACATATCCAGGGTTGACCTAATAGCACATGTTATATTAAATACTATCCTTCCACTAGATAGAAGGATATTTGTAGGGGGTTTTAATGTCCAAACTTGAATTGGTAAGATGACCATGCCTAATGTAGTGAGCAATGGTGTCATTAAAAGCTCACAGTATCATAGGTGATTGGCTAATAATGGTTTTGGGTAGTTGAATTTGATCAGATGCATGTAATGATATGGTGTTAATGTTGGTTTTGTTATCTGATCATGGCCCTATTAAAAATGAGTATTATTGTCAATTTGGGTGGTGATTAAAGAGTGGGAGGTCATGGTCCTTCTACTTGTAATGATGGGATTTTTGAGTTGCCAAAAGAGATGGCAGTGGAAATTATGAGTGTACCCACTAGATTTTAAAATGGTTGTGGATCATATGAGGGTGCCAATATATATTGAAGTGTTTTGATCATAGCTTATTGATGTTATGGTGAATTTTTGCAAGATCATAAAGGGAAATTTTAACTATGGAGCTTAATGAATTTGTTTAACAATGTTATTTTATACATAATTGGTGGATTGTGTATGTGGAGTGGTAAGGATTGAAACCTTATCCTTAGTATGGAGGTATTAGATTAGATGACGTCAGGAGAGAAGCAGGATGGAGACCTTAGAATTTCTTCTGATCTGAAGTCTTAGGTTCATGGGTACATGCTCTAGTGGTGATACGTACTACGCCAATTTGATGAAGAGGGGATTTATTGGAAAATTCACATGCTTTTGTTAGTATATGGATGTGGGTGATGATTTAAATTTAGTAGTATTCATATGCCTGATGAGTTATTTTTTATGGTTCTAGATATCTATAGGAGAAGGCATTTTTTATAGCAAGGCTTCTGATAGCAACGTAAAGGGATTTACAATCCTATCTATAAAATGTCCTGGTGTGTGATGATAATCACATAACTAATTCAAAATTATACCAGGATGGTTTCCACCCTCAACATCCATATGGCTTAAGAGGAGGTAAGGTTATGATAGACTTTTGGATGAGCCTTTCAAATTTTGACTACATAATGTCCTTTTAAGTTGGATGTTTGAGGGAACTGATGATTATTTTGATGGTACTGGTGTTGAAGAGACCATTTTCTATGTGATACATTTAGGTACCTGTTGGGGATATGATTTTTGGTTCTGTAACACTAACTGATAATTTTCATAAGGAGTGTACAGTCTTAAGATAGAAGGCACATGGATTTTGGATTCTTTGTTGTGAAGTTTAGATGATCACATGATATGATTGTCACTTTTTTAGATAGAGGGATGTGTGGTCATGTAATGGACTGGTTAAGGTTACGCACATAATGTTGAGTGACATGGTCATCGTAAGAGATTTACACATATTATAAGATTTTTTTATTTTATAAAACTTGTGAAGAGATTACAAATGGGTTTGAAGAGGTGAAATAGATGTGGATGATTTTTTTTGAAAAATAGTGGCAATATCAGGAGACGTACCTAATTCAATAGGTGTTTATGACATGGAAACACAAGGTTTAATGGATGATTCATTTGTTGTCTTTTTGAAAAAACCATTTGTGGATGATTTGGATGGTGCTACTATGATGGGAGCACTAGATTCTATGAGTGTTATAGATACTAAATCACATAACTTGGGTAAATTTTTGGTCCTGATCTCATACCACTATTAGTATGATTCCTAAGTAAGAAAAGTAGCAATTGACCATTATCTTTGGCCTCTTTTATTGCTTTCTATTTTCTCTCTTGGCCTTACACTCTTTCTTACACAGTATGTATTTTGATACTTTGGCATTTCTCACTTTGGACACCAACACCCATGCGCCCCAGCCTCTTTGTACTTTTCTTGTATATTTTGGGTCTTTTCTTTCGATTTGGGCATCTTAATTTTTACTATTCACCCTTTTAGTGGTTAATTGTGAAATTCAAACAAGGGAATCATATAAATACAAAGTTATGTGATCATAATAAAGGACCAAGCACTAAGCATTATCTATCACCACCTAAGGTTGCATCTAAGAAAAATATAAAAGCATTCAAGAATCCATATAGCTCCACACAAGAGATAAGGGACTGCATTCTTCTACATACACTTCATAGGAGGGGAAGTTCATTTTTCCATTCAAATATCTATCTAAAATCTCTACATCTATTTATTTCTCACTATCCAAGTGCAACCCACCCAAGAGCCACATAGGGAATAATTCTTCACTCCACACGTAGAAATTCATGGAGTCTTAAATGTAATGCACTTCTCAGATCATAAGTTCACTTAGAGGGGTGATCTTCAGGGTCATCCTGACTCCCCATATGCATATTTTTATTTTTAATATTTGATGTCTTTTGGGGTTTTTCAGGTGTTCTTTCTTCTTGTAGGTTTCAGGAGAATAACAATGAATTGCAGAAATATACAGATGATCAAAGTAAAACATTAGTTAACATCTCACGACCCTACAAAACTAGTTCTTTGAGGTTCCTAAATAGTCACAGGAACCCAGAGGAGGTTTTCAGTGCCTCAAGCACCCTTGACCATATCTAAGATCCCTAGTCCATGAAGATCCTATGGTCACATAATTTTATGAGCTTTAGTGTAAAAATTTCCTCCTCTAATTCATCATTTCGTCAGCTCGACGCAGTCCAAGATTATATTTGAATCAACTAAGTACTCTATACTTTCATTTTCAACTAGGGTTTACGTTATTTCTAGCTTAGTTTTCTGGTTCAAAGTTATACTTTATTTTTCTATCTACAATGATGTTACATAATTTATATTTAACATATATTTATTTCAATATTTTCTTAATTATTTGGTGAACCCGATAATTCAAAACCTTCCTTTTGAGTATGTATTTGTCTTATCGATTCATGTATCAATCTTATTATCATTATTTTTCTCCAACTAAGGTTTTTGGCATGATTACTATTGTTTCTGATTTCATGCAAGTTCGTACTCAGAACCCTCCTCTCTTATTACACCTATGGTTGATCCTACTATCAATGTAGTAACTACTCGCCACACTCATCCTCATATGGATTCTCTCATTTACATCCTAACTCCTATAACTTCTATGCACCCTCCCACTACTTCTAAGGGATATGATATCATTACGAAACTTAAAAATACATAGGCTAGAATATCTCTCTATGACTTATTACATAATGCACCTGATTTTCATCATACATTAGAGGAAACCCTTCATTATATTCACATTCAATGTTATAATTATTTTTTGGTATTCACACACCTCATTCAATCTCTTGAAATTCTGCCATGTTCTATATCATTTACTAATGAGGACATACCACCATCTTTTATTGACAATCTAGGTGTGCCTTTGTTTATCACTGCTATCATTAGAACCATTTATATAAAGTGTGTAACTCATTGAAAATGGATCTTTTGTTAATTTATGTGTTCATTCCCTTTTTAAACAAATTGGCATTACAAATAATATAATTGTCAATAATTCCACTCTTATTCATGGATATGATTCAACTACTCGTACATGTTTGGGCATTATCACATTACCTATAAAATTCAAACCTAAGATTGTCCCTAAAGTATTCTTCATTATTTATACCACATTTTAGTCATTCTTTAGTTGGGTATACCCTAGATTCATGCAATGCACATAGTCCCATCTACTATTCATCAATGCATAAAATTCTTACATGATGGCTATGAACATACCATTACTGTAGACCCTGGTCCATTCAAGTTTTGTAGCATAGAACATGTTACTACTATGTCTATTCCTCCATTGTACCCTATTCCATATAGAAACATTGATACATATGATATTGGTCAATCTATCACTCACAGTTTTCTTCCGTCTCTCCAAGCACTCAGGTTATTTCCACTCATACTACTATTATCATGTCACCTACACTATCTTCTCCTATAAGCACTACATCTCTACTAGTTGAGGCTCCTTTTCCTCTTGCATCTACTGTTATCCAACATGACAATGTTGATAATAATGATTCAGATGATGAGTTCAATATTCTTGAGCTTATTTATGACAAATTATGCAATCTTAATTTTACTCCTATTTAGGTCGATGAGTCATATTTCAATGATACTTTTGTTGTTGTCCGCCCTAGTAAGTATCAATTCAAAACACCCTCCTTCTACAAATGTTATGGTAAATTATCAGGGGTCTTTCCATACTTTGGATGTCATTTCACCTTCTCATGGGAAGTCCACATCTACTTTGCCTCCTTTTACATGCACACTTTTCACAAATAACTCTTATTGGCATCATATTTTATTGGATCTTAATTTCTATGATACTATTTGCACATATGATGGCTTGACTCGGCATGGCTTTACACTCAACGATATCGTATTGCTGCCTCATTCACCCCATCTCTATTATAGATGTGTCCATATTATGGTTATATATGGTCTTCATGTCTTCTATCTAATAGTCTTTATGGCACATGTTCCTCACACTTCTCCATTGACACTTGGGAAATCTTGACTAGATTACATTGGGGGCACTTTGGACCCTATCTATATTAGCATCACATTCCCTATGCCTTTTGGTTATTTTTCTATTTGTAATGATTCATTTTTCATTTATTCATAAAATCTCACTCCTTTGTATGCACATGGATTTATTCCAACACCTTTCACCAATGAAGAGTACACAATGTGCATGTACACTCTATGTTGTAATGGATCATTATATGATCCACTACACACTATGGCTTACCAGGTTTCAGATGCATCTCCATTTAGATTAGATCAAGAAAATGATGACCTCTTAGATGATTTTACTTCATCATATCCATCATCATAAACTTAGGGGGCATCATGTTCACCCCCCCCCCCTTCTCACATTATCAAGTGTCTTACATTTCTACTTGTTCACTCTACACTTCACATATAGTCCCTCATACTTTCCTTGCACATATTAATACATTGGTATCGTCAGAACCTGATGACGTACTCTTGTTACATGGTTCACACTTGACTATTGAGGGCATACTACATACATGAACCTCAAACAATACACTTTTCACACATCATGCATTATTCACACATCATATGCATTGCACATAATCCAAATTCGAGGTACATATTTCTCTCATCTAATTTTACATGTTGTGCTCATTACCTTATGACACACTCTATTTCCGTGGTTCATACTCGATTGTTGAGGATAAAAATCTAAAATTAACCTCACTACACTTTCCCACTCACTCACTCACTACACTCTACACTTTGGTGATCATATCTTTATATTGCACACTTCAGATCATTTCCCAATGATGCAATCATGTTCTATGGTTCATTCTCAAATGATGAGGGAGCATGTAAAAATGAACCTCATCACACACATACTCATTCACACTCACTTAGGGGGTACACTACTCCTAATATTCATTACATTCCATCTCATTCATCCATAGTATGTTGCATATCTAGGTTGCATTTACTCTTACTTTCTTATGCTTACATGTACACTTTGTTACACATGCTAGAAAAATATATTTTATGTCTTAATATATTTCTATACACACATGCATGTTCACTTTCCTTCTAGTTGTGATCATATAATGTACATAGATAATTACATGCAACATGGATGTGTGGCGTATCACCTCTTACCAGTACTATAGGAGGCTTTAGGGGGCATCTGCTTTCGTAGAAAATATAGGTGTTATTGTTTCATTTTCCATAAAACATTACTATATTAGATTATACACACTTTTTATAGACTTTCTATCTTTCTAACATGCTAACGGGTGCTTCATGTGCAACATTTGTCTTACAATAACTCTTTGCTGCCATGTTTTTCTGTTACTATTTGCTTTCTATTGTTTGTCATTTTTTGCGGGATTTTCCCTATGTATTGTTGTTCTCAGATTAATTATTTTATTTTAGGCCATGGTGGTCTTTATTTTCTTGTAAAATCATGAGTGATGTCCCATGTTTATAACCCACTTTTTAGGGTCTACATTGGCTTCTTCCATATTGTCTTCTTACGTGATAGCTTATACATCATCTTATTTCTTGCTAGCTTACATCTTATCTTCTTACATGTGTGTTTATCTTGTTTACACTAACACTTATTTTCAACCACTTTGCTTGCATATGCCTTGGTTTTTACCAAGAACATTCATCCCCCTACATGGCATCATTTTAAGTTCAATGGTCAGTCCTATTACTTTTGGTTCAGATTCAAATGTAGAAACAATAAAATATAACACACTAATAAAACACCGAATATAAAAATATTGCAATTTAATTCATTCGGGATGATTTTCATTATGAAGATATTACATATAAATAGGTAAATGACATCCTTAGAATAAGGATTCAAACCATATCAATTACCCAATCCCCACTCATCTCTCCACCATTATTTTCTCATAGCTATCTAATAGTGAGTTGTTCTCACAACACACGTACACACAAAATATAATGATAATATATCACACTCACCTAACTATTACAATATTATATTATCATCTGGATAATATAATTCCACAAACATTATTAATGTTCACACTAACACATTAATTTCCTAACAATTCCTCCTTTGGGCCGCATACTCATCAATGAAATCACATGTACCCCAAATGAGGGGGACATCATTAGGAGAATAATTCACCCTATACATATTTTTACAGTCATCGTTTAGCACATTTTAGTACCATTACAACACCGCATTCAATCATAGCAATGGCCTAAAATCTAATTTGGGTCTTCAACACATCACAAACACCAATGCTTAGACATATACAGTAGAACCTAGGTGCACCTGACCCTTCTTGGGTTTCTATAACTAGGGGAAATTACACAACGTTTCTCATTTTAGTACATTTTTTTTAGTATATAAAATAGATTTTACAGGACACACAATCCTTTAGCACTTGGCATGTATGCATTACACCTTATTTTCTAGTTTCGTGTTGGATCAAAATGGATCAGATTTACACACACCATCTGTAGTGGTGTTTATACTTTGGTAAGAAGTCAAAGGTTGGATAATGACACTATAATTTTCTTCCTACACTTCTTCCGTACTTGGCATAGGTGGCGTGAGATTTCCCAAAAAACTCGCACTCAGTGCAGCTGGTATGAGCTCACCCAAAAAATCATGTTCTTCTACAACATCTTCAGGATATTTTCTATATCTTTTACTCATCACATGTCAAGTGTACATGTTATTTTTAAGCATTTTCACATACTTCCTTACAATTCTTTTTACACGTTTTGATCAAAAATTTATCTACACGTATTTGAGTACTTGTTCATTCTTTTGTTTTATAGGCCCATCCTTATGAGAAGTGGTAGACACATCAATCACGCATCATCAAGCATATAACAATATAAAAAATAGGTACAATGTGACATCTACACATACTCTTTCACCACTAGGGTCATCATCATTTTCACTTCCTCTTCTCTAGCTTCCACGCTTCACTTTCTGTTAATCCACACTTTTTCTTATCTCCTCAGCATGTTTTTTTGTCATCAATCTACATGGTTATCAAGTACACATATCTTATCTACTTTATGTTATCAATAATTATCTCAACAACATAAAGTGAAAGCAAATGTAGACACTAAATCACACCCTTTGGTTATATTTCTAATCATGAACACATACAGCTATTTGTATGATTCCTAAGTGAGTAAAGTACATTATCTTTGGCCTCTTTTCTTGCTTTCTATTTTCTCTCTTAGTATTACACTCTTTGTTGCACATTATGTCTTTTGATACTTTGACATTTCTCATTCTGGATAATAACGCCCATCCAGGATGTCAACACCCAAGCGCCCCCATCCCCTTTAGGTGTCCCTGACATTTTTCTACTTTGTTTTCATATTTTGTGTCTTTTATAGTTGTTTGGGCATCTTAAATTTTACTAGTAATAATTTTAGTGATTAATTGAGAAATTCAAATAAGGTAATCATATAAATATAAATCTATGTGATCATAATAAAGTACCAATCACTAAGCCTTATCTATCACTACCTAAGGTTGCATATAAGAGCATTCTAAAAGCATTCAAGAATCTATCTAGCAATGAATCACAATTTCATTGAGACACACAGAACTATAGAGAGTCAGAAATGTTATGTGGTGTATGAATCACAATTTCACTCATTCGGGTGACCGTCAAGGTCATTTTGACTCCCCATATGCAAGTTTTTATTTTTAATATTTTATTTTTGGGGTTTAATAGGTTCTCTTTCTTCTTACAGGTTTTAGGCAAATAACAACGAAGTGCAATGACATATAAGAGATCACAGGAAAACATTAGAGAACATCTCGCAACCCTATGAAACTATTTTTATCAGGTTATGATAAGTCACATGCACCCAAAGGAGGTCTACAATGCATTAGGCGCCCTTTACCCTATCCAAGCACCCTAGTCTAGGAAGATCTTGTGGTTGCACAATTTTCTAAGCTTCGGTGCGAATCTTTCCTCCTCATGTTCATTAGTTCTTCATCTCAGCACAGTACAAGATTATATTCAAATCATTTAGGTACTCTATCCTTTCATTTGAAACTAGGGTTTTTATATTTTCTAGCAGACTTGCTTAGTTCAAATATGTACTTTATTTTTCTATCTATAACATTGTTACATAATTTAGATTTAGCATCTATATAGATCAATATTTTCTTAATCAGGTATAGATGATTAATATTTGATTTTGCTGATTGTGTGATGAGATTGGATGACATTATATTTTGGTTTACTGGAGGATGGGGCATGGTTTAGAAAGGGATATTTAAAACCATCTAAATTATGATTTAGAGGTGCATTTTGGTTATCCAGTTGTAACTCAACCTTCTCAAAAATATCTTAAAGGATGTTTCTGAATGAAAAAAACCTTTTAATGTCATGGCCTTTAACCCTACGGTATTTACAATAATCATTCTCTTCATACCAAGAGGGATTTGAAATATATGTATTGATGGGGTGTATGGGAGAAAGGGTGATCATATACACTGCCAAGAGTTTATCAAAGATTACATTGTAAGACTCATTGATATTCATGTAATTACACTAAGTAAAGGTGGTTTTGGAGATCAAACATTCTTTAGAAGAAATTTTCATGAATACATTTGTTGATGTATTATATTTTTCATGACCATAGGATGGTTTGAATGAAGACTCTGGTTTAGGATTTTTTTGATCTAAGTTTGACCCTACTGTCTTTGTGAGTTCAAAGCTTGAGCTTGTGATCTATGGTGAATGTTTTTTCAAACATTTTAAAGGACTATATTTGTAATGTGGATGATATATGTTTGGCACATTAGCAAGAAAATAACTCAATTAATTTAGTATGTGTGATGGAAAAGGAAAATTGGTTAATAATGCACCTCCAGCGGGTGACAAAATCCATGATAGATTTTTCCTTGAATTTCTTGATGGCATACAGATCAGTGTTAGTGATGTTACGTGTGATATTATTTGAGAAATGTTCTCAAAATATTTTTGTGAGCCGATCGAATGAGAAGAGTGAGTAATGAGGAATATTGTTGTACCAATCTAAGGAAGGTATGACTAAGGACATGGAAAATGTTCTCAGCATAAGGTCATGCTCATGTGTTATGATCTAACAAGTATGTCAAAAGACACAGATGTGTTGTTGAGGGTCTTATTTGTTATAGAATTTGAGTAACTTAGGGGGTTCCCAATGTGGAGGATATGATTTATATGTTAAGGATGAGTGGATGGGTTCATTGCAAATTTGTTCATAAGATATTTTATTTTTGGGACACATAAAAGAAGCTTCAAGGCTAGAGATTATATTCATTAATTCCTACAAAGGATCATTTTATATTGGTTTTTTCTAGGGATTAAATGACAAATGACCGATTTGATTGTATGTAGATGGATTTTATTGTTGGTATGGTTGGTAAGGAAAAGGGATACTATGTTGAAGAGGGGTATTCATAAAAATATTATATGTGGGTTTTGAGTCTATAGGTGTTGAATATTGGATGTATTGATATTGAATATGCGTGGATGTATTTAAAATAGGATATAAGTACTGGGGTATATGTTGGAAGGGGATTTAAGTGTATATGAAAGGTTGGGATTGTTGAGTTATGTGATGGAAAGGAATAGAGGTGTGGATGAGGGGATGATATTGTTGAGGTATGTGATAAGATAAGGAAGGCATGGTTAATGACTACTATGAAGAGGGGTGAACACTAGAGATAGAACTTGTATTAATGAGTGCTGTCAATGTTGGGACAAACATGAATATGTTTTAAATAGATGATGTAGGTTGTTGAGATGGGATAGGATGGAAAATGCTTAATGGCATGGATATTGAACTCACATGAGGTATTTGGATAGTGGAATAGATTAAAGGACTCGACATGGATGAGGATTTTTTGTGTTATTTTAGGATGAGGCCAAGCCAGATGAGGGATTTGGTGAGGATGGAAGTTATTGGTTAGTTACATCCTATGAAAAAATAATGCTAAGGTAAAAATTGATGAAGGGGACTGAAGAAGGTGGATTAGATGTTTTAGATTCACTAGTGGTGGGATAAGGATGTACTTGTTGGATAGCTGGTTTGTGGTTGGGATCAAATAGCTGAGAAAATCCATACATAGTGTTGGTAACAGGGATTTTTTTTCACATGTAGATGTTTGAAGTAGGAAACCATGGGAAGATAGGTAAGAATTGAGGAAAAAAGGGTTTGAATCTAGGATCTCACTGAATATTAGATACCCACTGTTAAATAAATGAGGACCAAGTGGATCAGGCATTTCTAATGAGGTGGATTGACTGTTAGGAGAGTGTGGGGGTTCTTGATCATCTACTGATGGAGATTGATGTTGATTCACAATACGAGGGATGTCATCAAGGTGGGATTGGATATTTTTCAAGGACTTTTGTAAATGTTCAAAAATAATTTTAGAGTTTTTTTTTAAGATATTGTTGTTGGGTTAAGACCATGAAAACAAAAAATCACTAAAAGTGAAAAAAAATATAAAGATTTTATTACAATTAAGCAAACGATTCACACAAGAGAATTTGTGTTTACCTTGATTAGGTTAGAAAAGGTGAAATGTGAAAAATGGTTTATGATTTCCTAGGAAATCACAATCTATGGTTGGTTTTAGGTAATGTTACAAGTTAGATTAATCATTCTAATTGAAGGTATGTTAGGACTGAATCTATGCTGGTGTCGGTACAAGGCATGGTATTGGGGCCTACTCCCTAATTTCATGGTCCCATAGTGATAAGTGTGTTAGTTTCTTAACTTATATACTTCCTGTCAGCTTATTTATACTCGGCCAGAACACCGAGACAGATTTTCCTCTTGGTGATGAAATCCAAGTACGTCCACCTAGGTAGGAGTGTTTTGATGCAGATTCTATTAAATGTGGTTTGGTTGTGTGAGGGAATTTAAGTGAATATAATTTATTAACTCCCTAATTAGACTATATGATCAAGAAGATGTGAAGGGTTTATTTTTAATCCCGAAAAGAAATTTTAATTTGATTAGGACGTAAAAAACTAATGTTGAAGAGGAAAACAACAAAGAAAATGTACCTATGGTTGCTTTTGATTTTTAAATTTTTTATTTTTTATTTTATTCAAATGTAGAAATAGGTACTGTTGTTGCAAATCAGCAGCACCCCTGGATGTAAATCAGGGTTCTAAGTTGATATTTCAGGCATCCAGTGTGATTGCACAACATTGAAACCTCTCTCCAAGTGTGGGACTTGTAAAATGAGATAGGAATCTCCATATTAGAGGCTGGTTCCTCAAACTCCTCTAAATAGATCTATTATTTTCACAACTGCAAAGGTTCAGATCCTAATTTTATCCTAGATTACAAGGAGACAGGGATAAGAAATGCAAAAATTGAAACTAAACTAATGATGGTGATGCACCAAAGGAGTGGTGAACATTTTTTCTCATGCAAATAGACACAAATCAGAAATTGCAGCATAAAACATCATGCACAGGTTGATAAGCTATAATAAAAGGTTTGAAATGAAACAAACAACACATGCAAAGGACTGAAAGCATTCACAGAGCCTGCATTGTGATTTTCAACATCAAAATCCTTGCATTCCAACACCAAAGAGGCAAAAAAGTCCTGTTACAATCAATAGAAGGTCTGGTAATTCTAAAATCACTTTCTGAAGATGAAAATAGAAGCTTGCTGTGCAAAAAAAATGTTCCCCTTTGAAAAATGAGCCAAATCTGGCTTTTTACAGTGCATGGGTCAAACCTAGGAGAGAGAAAATGTGAAAAAACATGGGAGCCATTCCTCATTGACCAAAATGCATTAAAAATAGCATGGGTGACCTGACAGACCCATCCCCTGACATTTTTTACCATGCTGGAGAAGAATGCGACCCATTTCGCATTAAAAATGGTTGTTGAAATGTCAGTTCTGTCCATATGCGCATACCAGAAGTGTTTTTTGATTTTCTCCTTCCAAACTAAACCAAAATTCAAAATTGACCATTGAATATTGTAGAGAATTTCACCAGCTTTCCATTGATATAAAGAACATGAAAATATGAGCTCTGGATCGAAAGTTATGGCGATTTGAAGTTTTAGGGCAAAAACAGGCCAAAATCAGATCGGCGGGCAAAAAGTTTGAATTTTTACCCGTTTGGTCTTTGGAACATTTTTCAAATTTTCCCCGTGATCTACCACTCCAGGTGCCACATGGCATATTCTGATTGGGTGCGGGCCCTTCCTGACCATTTTTTCCTTCAGGTCACTTGGTGTTTTTTCGCCCTTGGACACGTGACAGCTCCTGATTGGCTGCAGGCCTTCTAGGGGAAAATTTCCCACCAAAACTCCGCTGAGCCATAACTTGAAAAATAAGTGGAGTTAGGAGGAAAACTTTACCTTTCTGGAAAGATGAGAAATATCTCTATCCAATGGTGCCATTTCCAGAATTTTTTGAGTTTCTGGAAAACAAAATATTCTGACTGAGGCACAAGAGAAGGAAAGATGTAAAGGAGTTAGCCACAAAATGAGCAAGGGGCACATTTGGGATAATAGGTACTCTATAGGGGAAACCTGTAGTGGTGAGATGGAAATATGAATTATAAAATAAAGTGCAATCCTAAAGGTAGACTGACTAAGTAATCATGAACAAACCATAGAGATCGTTAGTGACTTGAAGTAATCATTGGCGATTCACCAAAATCATTTTTGGTTTCATAGAATTGCTAATGATTATAGAGAAGACAACCCAATAATGATTATAAGTTAATTTTAATAGGAAAATAAATGGAACTTGGTCCCACCAGGCATGTGAGGAATGTTTTAGGTAAATTTTAGGTCTATTCTATCAAATGTAAAAAGTACCTAAAACTCAAAAAATGATAGGTTTACTGATACTTGCACTAATATTTGCAATGTTAGTATGATAAGACGTGAATAGTGGATAAAATTTCCTCCTTTTTATGATTGAAGAGACCTGCAAGAAAAGACAACTAGACAAGAGATATTATATAAATAAGATGACGAGTTTTTTGGTAAAAGATGATTCTATGAATCCAAAGGGACTTCCTTGAAGGATATCAGCTTGCTTTGATACAATTAAAAGAGTTGATAGTAATGGTAAGATAAATAATGATAATTACAAGGATATAATTTATAACTCAAGGTGGAAGGGAAGATCTTGTTCCACTTTTTAGGTTCCCAAGCTAAAGTGGAAGCAATCTAGACAACTTCAAAGTAGTCGTACTAATAGTCTACAGTTGTTTGTTGGATTTTGTGGAGGAATTCAATTGTCGCTCAATTTCCTCAATGTCAGATTTGAATCTAATAACTCATAGAGTAATTTCATGGGGGATATCAAACTACTCCCACATGAAGGGTTATTGGATGATCAAGATATCATAGATGCTTATGATCAGAAGAGACTGACCTGGAATAGTCATCTATAGCAGAGACATGATTGCAATAGAAAATTGAAGTCTAGGAATAGAGATAATGACTAAGAAAATGTTATGATTTTGTAAAGGAATCTAATTGAAAAAAATTGCAATTAATTTGAAGTAATCACTAGCTATTTAAGGGAATCATGGGTGATTCTTGTGTAAAAGTTGATTTCATTGATAAATGATAAATCAAATGAAACAAAGATTTAAAATGATTGTATTTTCCTCATTTTGATGTATAACTAGATTATAAATGATAATAGAAAAAAATATATGACATTGTGACGTTGAGATAACTACAATAGTGTCCACAAAGGTTGGTTGAATTGGTGATTTTGGTTTTCCGATTGTATGATGGTTGGAAGGCTTGTTGATACAAAAACTTGACGTATTGTGGATCTTTGGAATGGTAAAGTCTCGTTACAGGACTTGGAAAATCTTGGAGTCAAAAAGTCATTTCTCACAATTTTAAAGATTCACAAGTGAAGATACAGAAAGTCTAAAAGGTCCCTAAAATAAGATCTTAGGCTCCTATTTATAATTGTTGTATATTTGTTGGAATCATCGGTGATCTAAAAAATTCGGAAGAGGTCATTTGGAAATGGTTTTAACCACTTCCAAAATGGGATTTTTGGGTGTGAGAAGATGGTAAAATAGTTACGGAAGAGGTTAGGTGAGGTTGGGATGTTAGGAGGTTAGAATGAAAAGGGTTAAGATGGGTTAGATATGTTTAGGATGTTTGGAAAGGTAAATATGATTTGTGAGGGGTAAAAAGTGATTTTACAAGGTGAGTAGGGTGTTTCATGTGATATCTATTAATAAATTAATGTGTGTATGCAGGGAGTAGGAGGGTGATGAAAAATCAGTGTCTACAATAACTCCATGAGAGAGATATTTGTAGGAGTTTCTAATACCTATTGTAATAGTTCATATGAACCAGAAGAATTGGTTGTAGATTTTGACTCTAGGTTACTTGCAACTGTGGGATTTACCACTTGAGGTGCAATGGAAAAAGTAGTAGGTTGGTTTTATGTGGGAACCCAATTTTTCTATTATCGTGTATCCCCTGCATTATTATGAGGTTAGAATTTTATGGTAGTAATAGTAGGAGGAATTTCTTCAACAAATGAAATTATTAAGTTCAAATTGAAATTATTTCAGGATTGGCGTTATTCTTTAGCTTTTTTATTTACACTATGCATAGGGAACATATTGAAAAAACCCTTTAGATTGTCATTTGGTTGTTTTATTTTGTTTTGGGTTTTTAACCACTATATCTCTATTATCAATGAGGTTCTATATGTCATGACAAAGGCACACATATATATCCATTTTATGGTCATCAAATTGATGAAAATCGTAATAGGTGTTAGGTTTATACCAAGAAGGCTTGGGATCCCCTTCAAAAAATATTTCTTGATGGGGTACGTAACCATATTGGCACTTGTACATTGGCATAAGACATTATAAATCGGCTCTCCCATAGGTGTGAATTTTTCTCTTTTTTATCACAAGTAGGGGGATCCTCTCTACTTATAATATTGATGGGTTATTTCACATTATTTTTCTTTGGGTTACTGTTTTGGATGTTATTCATATTGTGGTTATTATTGACATGTTTGTGCTTATCTTAATTGTTGTTATTGGTATTGGTATTGGAATGATTGTCTTTGGAATGAGGCTTGTTAAGCCTTTGATAATGAGGGAATTTTGAATTTGGGTCCCTTTTTTATTACTTCCTCACAATTATTGAGGCAGTGCATATGCATGTGGAAACATAACTCCTTATTGAGGTTTGACACAAAGATACTAATTAGTTGTTTCTCTAAAATGGAACATGGGAGCCGGTTTGCACTTCATCTCCATCATTGTAAAAATTGTGTAATTTATTTTTTTGATCGTTGTTTCACATTTCACAAATCCATCATAGTTTAGGCTGAAGGAAAAGTGTTTAACAAACTTATCTTCTAAGGTCCTTGAAATTAATTATTGATCCCTTTGGAAGGTGTAAGAATCATTCCAAGGCTTGTCCTCCTAGACTTCATGGAAAGAGACACAATAAAAATGTATAATTGTATGTCAATTCTTGGCATGTCATGAAAAATTCCTTAATATGCTCTTGTGAGTCATTTTCCCCCTTATATTTATCAAATTTGAGAATCTCAAAATATTTTGGGAAGGGTATGCGTAATATGTCCTTATTGAAGGGGTAAAGACACAATTCATCAAATTTGAATTGTTTTTGTTGGTTTTTTATGCCCATAATTATATGTTTCATCATTTTCCATTCTCAAGAAAATGGTGAATTCTTTTGCAGGATAAATGAATTATTATCATTATTCATATTAGTGTTTTCTTTATTTTTCATAGTATGGATTTTAGATGGATTTTCAGTGTTCTTCTTTGATTCTCTTTCAATTTTGTTATTGGTGGCTTTGGAAGATGTGAGATCCAATTATTTTTTCATCGCATTGATTTGATCGATTAAAGATTCATTTGGCTTAGGAGTGGAAGAAATAAATTTACCTTTATCATTGGCATTTGTTTTTCTTGGTTCGGTATCAAAAATGTTATTTAATATGGATGGTAGATCATTTATGTATTTAGGTTGACCTAGTAAGGTTTTAAAAACATGCTCACCAAATTCCAATGGTAGTTTTGTTCCCATCTCGAGGAAACAGAGAAAAATTTGGTCTTTATTTGTTTGAAAAATATTCTTGATTTGGGTTTGTTCCTCAAAAGAAATGTCATGTTTTTTATCCTAAATATGATTTTCATCTTCATCTTTGGAGTTAATATGGAAATGATTTATTTCATCTCTTCCGTAGTGACTATAGTCTCGGTGTCTTTTTCCCAAAATTTTTAAAGGGGGGAATGAAGAAAAGGTGTGATAGATCACTCAACCCTTATAAAAGTGAATGTTAAGATGGAATAGGGTTTTAAAATATTAGACAACAAAACCCTTAGCAACGTGAATGTTAAGATGAAGAGAGTGATAATGAAGACAAATATATAATCAACCCTTAACAATGTGAATGATAATATGGAAGAGGGGTTCAATTTGATTTAGTGTACTTGACCTCTAGAAAATTAAATGTTAAAATGGAGGAGGGTGATGAAAAGATTAATTGTATTCAACCTCTAACAAAGTGAATTTTATAATGTAGGAGGTGTAAAATGTTTTTAATGTGTTTGACCCCTCATAAAGTGAAATTTAATATGGACAAGGCTTATAAATGAAAAGGTAAGATTCAAGTATCAATAACATGAATTGTGAGAAAAAAGGTGATGAAAATAAAGATGCCTAAGATTTAAAAAAGTGATTGTTAAATTTACAGACACAAAATGGATGAACACTTAAATTTTAACAATGTCGATGTCAAACTAAAAGACATAAGATATTGATTAACATATTAAATCTTGATGAAAGATAAGATCTTGAGGATGTCAAGAATTAAGTCGCAAATGATATCCACAACTCAATTCTTATTATGAAAAGGAAAGAGAGTGCTTAAAATTTGGAAAAAATGATCTAAATATTTAAGACTAAGGTAATATAGGAAGAAACTCAATATGAGAAAAATCCATATTTATAAATTTGGAAATTCTTAAAAGAGGGGATGAAAAATACAAATAAAGGGTGTATGGAAGATTTTAAAAAGAGGATGAAAATTCCAAATAAATTATGCAAGATCCAAATAAAGGAGACGGAAGAAAAATCCAAATAAAAGGATATTTGGAGGGGGTGAAAAGAGATGGAAAAAGATCCAAATAAGGGGTATATGGATTATTTTGAGAATAAAATAAAGAAAGGTCCAAATAAAGGATATTTGACGGGGTGAAAAGAGATTTCGAAAGATCAAAATAAAAGATATTTGGAATGGTTCAAAAAAGAGATAGTGAATGATTCCTAATGAAGGATATTTGGAATTGATCAAAAAGAGATGAAATTTGGGAATGAACAAAAAAAAATTGGAACAAAAATTTTACTTACACGTAAAAAAAATAAAAGTGAACATAATGTTGTTTATGGAAGGCGTGCCTCTAACTTAGATTATATTGGACAAGCCATAAAATCCTAAATTAAATTTCTCTCCCTAAATTTTAGTATTATATCCAAGTAAGCATGGTATTATTGCTAGTTTTCATATTTACTTTACCCCCTCTAATACGATAAGTCGTATTTTACTTCACTCAAAGGATAAAGATAGGGTTGCCACTATGGATATTTGTGACTCCAAACTCTCACAAAGGTGTACTAGTCACTTGGGTGGGGGTACCCTTTTCGTCTAGTTCCCTCAAGGTGTTGAGTACTTTAGGGTTCTTGTGGTATTCCTTGTAATGAATTTTTGA
The DNA here is from genome assembly GCA_019776745.2 of Taxus chinensis. NCBI lineage: Eukaryota > Viridiplantae > Streptophyta > Pinopsida > Cupressales > Taxaceae > Taxus > Taxus chinensis. Next base: position 503,330,340 of record CM034148.1, on the reverse strand, counting down.
GCCCTATCCATGCACTTCCAACAATTAAGTGGTATCAAGGAATAATCTCGTCACCAAAAATTTAATCAAAATAAATTTTTTTTAAAAATTAATAAAAAAGGATGATAAAGGTGGTTCGCTTGAATCAATGATCAATGGTAACCTAAAGTTAATATTCTAATATTTATAAGAATGGTCCCATAAACAAGTTGTTAGAATTTTTTGATTTAACAAAAATTGAAATAAAAGGCTATTGTTAAACCCGTAGGATATTTGAGAGTCACATATGATATATGAAATGCTAAAACACATATATGACACAAGCAATAAGAAAAGTAAACTTGAAACCCTAAGTGCAAGAGAGGTAATAAAAGACTTATTTGATTTTGTATTAAATCCTGAAGTATTCCTAACTGGAAAAATGATGCATTATGGGGGGTAATTTCCCAAACACACTCAAAAAATTATGTAGTGTCCAAAAAAAGCTAGACTAGGGCGCTTGGAACGCGACTAAGGCAATTAGGTGTTAGAGACCTCTAGTAGATGCCTATGTCTACGAAAAATAATTGAAATATGATTTTTCTTGAGTCACACCAATTTCGCTAATCTTCATTTTTTGTCGCATGTATGTCGTTGGAAGATCGCAGAGTTCACCTATAACCTACAAAATAAATGATATCCTGCAAAACCCAAAACACATCAAATCCTAACAAGAAAAATATATAAATGGGGAGTCAGACTAACCCCAAAAATCACCAAAAGTAGTGAAATTACAACCGAGCATTACACTACATCTCAGAATCCATGTATTTATGTGTGCATGTGTGTAGAATTGTTCCCTAGGAATCCCTTGTGTAAGTGTACTTGATAGCATGTGATAGCTAGATGTAGTAATGTAAACAGATGTGTGAATGGAATAGTGAACTTCCCCTCCTATGTGTGTCTGCATAAAATGTAGTTTGGTTTCCCTTGAATGAGTTTTAGATGCATTCCTTTGTTTCTCTTTAGATGTCATTGGATGCAACCTTAGGTGATGATAATAGATGCTTAGAGTTTTGTCCTTTATTTTGGTCATATAGCCTTTGTATTTTTATTATTCCCTTATTTGAATTTTGTAATTAACAACAAAAAGGATGAACCATAATAAAACAAGATTCGCAAAAGATAAAAAAGGTAAAAAAGAGGTGAGTAAGATATAAGGAGGTTGGTGGTGCCCAGAGGATACAAGGGTTCATGGGCACTAACATCCTAGCTAGGTACTAGTCTCCAAAGTCAAGAAACATAAAGTAATGAAGATTGACTTTGGTTGTTGGGTGTGCAAGACCAAAAATGAAACCAACAAGATATAAAAGAGGCCAAAGATAGATATAAATTACTAGTTTTCTCACTTAGGAATCATATGAATAGTAATATGTGATTAGGACATATAAATGTACCCAAGTGCGTAATTTTGTGTCTTCATTTTTTCCCTGAGGTGGAAAAAAAGAAAACACCGAAAAACAATGTTTCTGATTATCAAGATCACTTATAAAAAAGCATGAGATAAGAGAATATGTGTGAATTTATTATGATTAAAAATAGATAGAAGATAATTAATAAAATAATTACTTAAATTGATTAACTATGAAAAACCTGTGAGAAAAAAATAAAAAATAATCCTAAAATAGAAGTTAGAATTAAGAAAACTTGCTAGAAAATACAAAAAATAAAAATAAAAAAAAGTATAGGCACGCTAGCACATGTAGTTGAGTGTGCTAGCGTTAACGGTTATACTAGCATGTGTACACTTGAGTGCGCTAGCATTAACAACTAACATTAGTGCATGCACATAAATGCAAGCACGTAAAATAAAACATAAGCGTGCGCAGAGTAAATTTGTTTGTAACACTAGCGTTTGGATAAGAACATTATTGCATTTACAGAGATGGAGGCACACACACATGAATGCTAGTGTAAAGAATCTAAAATGATTAAAATTTATCAAACATGGCTATAAACTTTGATTATTTTATTTTCCTCCTCCTCTATTACACTTGTGAACCTAAAATTTAGACAATAACGTTAAAAACAAATAAGGAAAACACAAAAATGATTAGTTTAACATAAAAAACAAAAAATGATTAAATAATAATGGGATTCGCACCAGGCATGTGGGAATGTAAGAAGTGAAAACTCAATCAAACAAAATATAAACAATAAAAACTACAAACTTCTTTGTAAGTCTTTCTTTGCAAACCTCAATGAAAATTTTAGAAGCACTTAGAATTGTATAATATTTTAATTTATTAGATTATGGATGTTCTTGATTGTTATGTCAATGCAAGATGCAAATGATACGAGCTCATAAAACACAAGGATGCGGGTGGAAAGTTTGGCAAAATTCGGCTGCAATCTTCATAAGCTTCTAAGGATGGATTTACAAAGGAATGGTATGCATTTTATAGTTGAGGGTGAGGCCATGAGAAGTGGATCATAGTTTGAATGAGCTATAAGATATTAATTATAATTTTATGAAATAGTAAGAGGATTTGGTATGTGTAGTTGCAGCTTTTCATGGACAATGATGATCTTGATATTGTGTGAGAATATGGTTGTATGTGCATCTTTACTACCCCACCATTATAGGGTTGTAGAAGTGGAGTGGAGTGGAGTGTGGTTAGATAAATAGGATTAATTAAATAACTAATTTAATTCATTATAATTTGTGAGGAATAATTAACCATTTATTTAAATAAATGTTTAATTAAATTAGCTAAATGGTGTTAGGAATTAATTTAATTTTTTTACTAAGGATAAATAGTTTTGAAGGGGACCATACCCCTTAGTACAAAAAGGCTCAAAAGACGGGATATACAGTGATAACAAAGTGGTTTTTTGATAAGTGGGGACCAAACCCAAACAACAAGAGCCTAAAGAGCTAGATAAAACAATAGTAAATAAGGCAAGGGTAGACTACCAATAAGAATATCTACTACACACAAATAAAACAAAAAACAATAGCTACAAAACTGCATAAAAATAGTGTCAATACAAAAATTATCAAACAAAAAAGACCTATTGCAGAAACTTGTTGAAAACCCTCTTAGTATCCTTCATGATCTTGTACAAAATGATGGTAGTATGTTGGGTAGGGTCCTAGTTACTAGCAATAACAACTTTCTTCATGATTATTTCTCAAGATTAAGATAGAATTTAATTAATTAATTCTAAAGTGTAGGAGTAGGTAATTAGAATTTTAATTTAATTAAATCTAAAGGGTTATGATTTAAATGACGAAATTGATTTATTTAATTTCAAAGGGATGTATTCTAGTAGGATAAAATTAATTTAATTCATTTTAAATTGATGGAAATAAAATAGAAATATATATGTATTTTTAGGGTATCTACACCTACTGATTGAAAAGATATGGTTGAAGGAATTGTTGTCTCTCTTAACAAGAGCAAGTAAGCTTCTTCAAATTTTTATGATTAACCACTTTTGATTCAAATTTTATGAAGAAATTATTTTGTTTGATTTGTTTTAATGACCCCCAACATCTTGCCCCATGCCCCTAATAAGAATCAAGGTCTCAACACCTAAGAAAAAAGGTAGGCAAGTAAGGATACCTTCCTCCATTCCCAGTCTCACACTACTAGTAAGAAGTGTGGGCTCAAATGTGAAGTGTAAAATTCCCATTTTAAGACTTTAGAAACAAGGGGGAAAAAATTATACACAATGTTCTCTATTCTAGATAAGCATAATTTAGAACACATATTTTATGTCAATCAATCTCATAACAGATAACCATATGTAGGTGTAAATGACTCATTGAACTACCCATCTCTCATTATATGACTTGGTTACCACTGGTCTCTCATGTTAACTTAAGTATTGAATACTATGGGTATACTATGTATACTTAGTTCTCTTACCCTGTTCTTGGTATTGAGTATTTTGTTTAAGAAATCTATCTGAATATTTGTTACCATATTAATCTGTAATCCCATTTCTCAAACTAGGAGACATAGGAAAACGTAACCAACAACTTGTGATAATTTGGCCAAAGATTTCCCACATATTGTACATGTTACTATTCCTAGACGACATATTCATCTAATCAGAATACGTCCTTCACCCCACTCATCTATTATCTAGAATGGTCTTTACTGACTTTTGTTATTCCACTTGTCCAAGGTTTGACCCTAACCTAGGTTATTGATAGAATTTGGTATAGGGAACCACTCACGATGACCTAGGGTATATGGGCATACTCAGTCAACCTAATTCAATTAAATGTGCCTAATTACTCTAAGTCATTGAAAGTCACTTCCTATGATAAATCATATCATTAGCCTGATCTAGAGAGAAACTAAGTTCAAGTCTAGATTTGAGTAGATCTAGATGAACTAATGTTGAAGGTGTTACAAAATTTCAACTGCAACATTGTATCCTCATGAAGACCCAAGTCTTCACGAAGGTACAATTCTGTAGTTGGACTGTGCCAACGTCTGACAGAACTACTTCATCACGATTTACACGCCTCAAGAGGTCATTTCCACTTAATTATCTTTGGATTAATATTTAAATCACCACAACCTTGCATAACCCTAATCACAGAAATCCTTAATATTTCCATCCTTATTTGATTTTATTAAATAATATGGAACTTCATAAACCTGTGATTACTTTTATGTTCATTAACTTTGTTTAACGTGTAATTAATCGAAAACAAAAACAACATCTATCATAAGATTTATTTAATGTGTCTCAACCATACAAAGAATGTATAAGAAAAAAAATAGGTTCTACTATGGTATACTTCATACATATGAAGTCTAAATGGTTAAAAAATTCATATACCATTCATTTATTTTGTATCCTTTTGAGAGGTGGAGAACCTTCCTCTTTATGGTTAAGTATTAGGAATTATTATACCCTTATCCAATTCACACATCCTAATATTTTAACTATACGTCCATAACATCATAATAATCCATACAAGATTAGGTAAACAACTTCATTACATGCAACTTAGTAAGTTGCATTCAAGTAAGGGAAATTGTACTAATTCCCATTTATCCAACCTATTCAATGACAATAGAAATAAGGATCCAATCATATATGAATGACAACATCAAAGATAGGATTACAAATTTCCTTCATATTATGAACAAGATAATTGACATAAGCAATTTAAGTAACTTCAGTATTTTCAATTCATCATGATAAATACACATTTTACAAGACTATGTATTACTGACATATTTCATGTCAACAACATCAAGATCATTAAAGAATACAACTTTTCTTCCTTCAATACATCTCAATAATAAATCAGAATTCTCTATAAATGGTCCAGACTTTTAAGAAAACAATACATCATAAAATTTATTGTCTTCCTTTATCACTTCTGAAGTCCATCTATAAAAATTTCTAGCACGGGTCAGTTAATTGAACTGAGCATGATAAGCACTAAGCATTAAAACGATGTTCCTTCAACTAACTATTTCATTAAACCAACTCTACTTTTATGAGACAGTGAGGTCAAGCAGACAAATACATCATAAGTAGTATCAACCATAAAAGAAGAACAATTAATCAATCTGAATAACATTTAAGGAAAGATCATGATGTAATAAGCAATGTATAGCATGATATCAGATAAATAATGTTCCAACCAAAACACTTATCTATATCAAATAAAGGTACCTTATAATTATTTCCTTCACAATTCCTCAGAATTTGAAATACAAAATTAACTTCACTATTTAACCAAAATAGAGTTACTTTCAGAAGTAGGAACCTTCTAACTCAGCTTACAAAGTTTCATAAAAAGACAACTACAATCAATTTCATTCCCGCTTCATAAAGGTTTTAGGATAAATCATCTAACAACATAATTAAATAAGAGTTTCACATTTCAAATGTGACATCCTAAATCCAAATCCAAGACATATCCTAAGTTCTCAAGTTAGGCCAAACATTAACATGAGGAAATTATACACTCAATGCACAACATCTCTCATTAATCTACTATCACAATATTAAAATCTTGTAATACAAGTCAAGTGAATAAGAAAGTTGTAATGATGACTACACAAAGGCATTAAGAAAGTAATGCAACTAAATCAATTAAATCTAAGAAAATATTTACCCAAAAGAAGAAGAACGACTATGATAAAACCCATTTAGAAATTTCTTTACAATTCTGATAACCCAAATCCCCATTCAAAAATAAGAAAAGAGAATACATCATGAATCTCTTATAGTTTCCAAAGGAGACAGCGATGACTCATTACCTCAAGGAAAAAAGAGAAAGGGTCAATTGACATGGTTAGAGATGGATTCCAACATTCCTTTACAAGGAAGGTTGGTTGTAAAAATATTGCTACAGACCCAACCATAATATCCTTAGACTCTTTTAATCATAAAAATCATGCACCAAAAACTATTAAACTGAATCATATGACCGAAAATGCAATTCAAGTTTCAAAATGAGGTTCACCCAAACATGAAGCAAAGGCAATAGTAGTATTATTATTCTCATCAAGAAAGAGATGTAATAATTAGAATTACTAACAACTTGTAGGAAATTAACAGCCTTCATCATTCATTCAAAAATTTCAAATTTTCAGTCAAAGGAACCAAATACTATCCATCATGATTCAATTTCAAAGAAGGTGCATTCCAAGATTGACATGACTAGCTACATACACACAAGCTATCAGTAGAAATAAAAAAGAGTACTTTTCATTACATTACTAGGGACAATTCAATTGCACATCTCTACCAATCGACAAGGTAAATTATCCCTTCCAATCTTACCTAGAGAACAAGAAATGGAAGAGTCCAGAAAACCCCTTACTCGGAACCGATTTGGTTAGTTCTAGATCAAGAAACGTCATCAAAAGTCCGAATAACATATTTAAAGCTTCACGAAAACCAAAATTAGGAAGGATTCAACAAGTTTACCCTATCAGGTTACCTACGAGGTTAACCAAGATTAGGAATGGTATTCTGAATCAACAACATCTAACTTCAACAGAGAAGTAGACAACATTATCGACATATTGAAAGCACAAACAGAGCTACGAGAATAACTCTAGTATCGACTCAGACAAGCCGACTCTCACAATGTCCCCAACCAACAGGACCTCATCTATTTATCCTTTAGTTCAGTACTCAAGAACTTAAAGAAGACACAGTATAAATATAAGATCAGAAAAAAGACTTCAAACACAAGTATCCCCAACAAGATAGCCTCAAAATCAAAGTGTCCAAGAAACAATTAACACATAGTTTCCTTAAAAGAACTTAATTCAAGAAACTTATTTTTTTAACTGCAAAGATAAGAGGAATAATAAAACATTCACTCTTGTTTCCATACAAGATGAATCCACAAAAATAGAGATTCCAAACCCAATAACTGCTCAGCTCCCATCAAATACCGAATTCGAATAACTGTTAGATTATACAGTAAGTTCAAGAAGAAAACACTTATTTACTATTTTGCATATGAACTCAAACTTACCCAACATGAAGCAAAGCATCCATTTACTTGTAGTTACACATAAGCTACAATACTTCGACAAATCAGAGAAGTAACAAATACAAATAATATACATGTCTTCTACCAACCGAAACAACAACCCAGTTCAATATATAAGCTACAACATATTTCCATTAACCCATTCTGAGCTGACAAGCCAAATCCACACAATTTCAACATTACTCAAATCATAAGCAGTTTCACGGTGTGATTCAATATAAACCAAATAAGATAAAAAATCAATGACTACCTTTCCAAGAAGAGGTTCCTCAATTAGAGAATACAAAAATATTCAAGCAAGGAAATCAAATAACCATCAAAAAATTAAAAACCCATTTATCTCACGAGAGAAAAGTTGTTTTAATGAAGAAATTTAGAGAAAAGCAGATAAGCTTAATGGATAGAGCCTATCATGCCTGATAGTGCTTCTGTCAATTCGAAGAATATTTCTAGCCAAGCCTTCACAACTCCTTCTCCAAATGAAATCAACAACCAAAAAATTCCTTCTCAAATGCCTCATATACTTCCATTGGATCGAAAATAGTCCAAGGGAGTTAAAAATAGTAACAAACTAAAAATAGAACTGCTGGTTCGAAGAACCAGATAGCTCCATGTAGAGCAAAAATTGAAATGCATGAAATACCAAAAAAAATCTTAACAAATCCACTTGCATGGTTTCCAAGGCAGTTTTCTCACCAAAAATGATGACCATAAATGTCATTAATTTCCAATCTCCCACCTATATCTCCATGCCACCGCCATCTAAAGTTGGCGAGTCCAAATTCAAAGAGAACATGCATTACTTAACTTTAGTGATGGTGCCAACTAGGATTCCCTCTAGTTTCCATGCCTCTGTCCAACTGACAGTACCGCAATGTTTTAAATTCAAAATCAAATCAAATAAATGACTTAGAAACCATTGCCACCATCTCATACTTGCCATGTGACTCCCCTTAGGTCCCTTTCCATCCTTGCATTAGTTTAGGATAGATATCATTAGCTTAGGATCTGACCTTAGGTTAGTTTAGAAAGTATTTACCTTAGGTTTTTAAACATTACCTTAGGTAAATTTTCCATCTTAGGATAGACCATACTCCATACCAATTTAGCATTAGGTAATAGGTTAGAAATAAACTTATAGTTACCTTAGGTTATTTCCAAATCCCCCACTTTGTAAAACATACAACTTAGGTTAGGATGCAACAAGATTAGTGTAAACATAGACATAAGGTAGGTCTAGTTTACCTTAGGTTAGAATCCTGTTAGGATAGATCTTAAAGATCTAGGACTTAGGTTATTACCCTCAATAGTCCTGAAGTAGACCTCCATCCTCTTTACGCCATTCAACATCCTAGAGAAATTAACAAGAAGATCCAAGCACACTACTTACAACAGAATGCAAAGCAAGAACTTCCAATAAGATCAATGAAATTGTATAAATACAAGAGTTCAGTCCTTTATTTCCTTCAACCTTTGAATGTCAGTTTACCATACAGATCAGGTAAGAAGAATTAAAACATACCTTAGATCAATGGAATTGATCAAGGTTTTGTTATTATAAAGAGATAATTTGTAAACAACATTACCAGTTTACAACCTTTCTTATCTCAACAGAATGGATTCCTTGCAAGCAACAACATTTCAGAAAAATGAATCCAAGAACAGAAATAAATTATCCATGGCAAGCATGATTTCTAACAGTCAAAAGAATACACCTTCTTAGGACAAATCACATGTCAACGCTTGTAATGCAAAAGAGGAAAAGTTAACAGTTTTCCACAGGTGTTACATACTTCCCTCCTAAAAAGAATCATCATCCCGATGATTAACTTATTTAAACAATTTGCATCAAGGATAATCAATTTATTATCTTTCTTTCCATATGTTCAAAGTAGAACTGGATTTTAAAATTCCCAAAATCAGCATTTACGTAGCTGTTTATTTTAAACAAATAAAATATCTGCACAAAACTGGCAGATTTATCATCATAAAATGAATAAAATCACAATTTTTTATCAATCAACAGAATCAATTCTTTTCAAATAAATATGGAAAAGTAGTTTTCATATCTTCCAGATTTTCCCAGGTTACACTTTCCTCATTAAACTGGTCCCATTGGACCTTACATTGACTTATTTCATGATTTCTTAAGTGCAACTGGTGAGTTTTCCAGCACTCGTATAGGTTAACCATGATTATTCCTGGGTCTTGGACCTGCAAGGAATTCCAATTTAATACATGTGATAAATCTGAAACGTATTTCTTAAGCAAAGAAATATGGAAAACATCATGCATTCATGACAAAGTAGGAGGTAATGCTAAACGATAAGCTACAGGGTTGATTATTTCAACAATTTCAAAAGGTCCCACATAACGAGGTGATAACTTGGCAGCCTTGCCAAAAGTTATAGAACTCTTTTTTAGTTTAACCCAAAGAAATACCTTCTCACCAAGTTCAAATTTCCTATCAACCTGCTTCAAGTCAGCATAACTCTTTTTCCTATCTGTTGCTTCTTTCAAGTGTTCACAAATCATTTTAACTTGTTGTTCCATTTCTGTAAGGATTTCAGGTCCAATTACCTCTCTATCCTCAATGTTGTCCCAACTAACAGGGGTTCTACATTTCCTTCTATATAATGCTTTGAAAGGTGCCATCTTTAGAGAGGCATGATATGTGTTATTGTATGAAAACTCAACTAATGTAAGGTACTCTTCCCATTTATAATGTTGATCCATACAATACATTCATAACATATCCTCTAAAACTTGATTAACTCTTTCAGTTTGTCCATCCATTTCTGGATGATACGTAGAACTGAATTTCATCTTAGTTCCTAAAGTTGTGTTAAGTGTTTGCCAAAATATTGAAGTCATTCTTGGATCTCTATCAGATATGATTAATTCAGGTACTCCATGTAATCTAAAAATCTCATGAACAAACCTTTTTTCTAAAATAGGTGAATCATCCTTAAGATTACCAGCAATAAAGTGTTCTACTTTTGTTAGTTTATCAACAACTACAATAACATCATGTTTATTTCTTGACATAGGCAACCCTTGTACAAAATCCATGCTTATCACTTGCCATTTGTATTGTGGTATGCTGTGAGGATATAATAAACCAGCTGGATGCATATGTTCAGCTTTAACACATTGACATTCTAAGCAATGTGTCACAAACTCAATCACGTCCTTTTTCATCCCTTTCCAGAAATATTGTTGTTTTATATCAGCAAAGCATCTTTGTAATACCAGGGTGTCCAGAAAAAGGTGAATTGTGAAATTCAACTAATAATTTCTTTCTTAAATCATTTAGCAAAGGTATGTATACCATTGTTTTCAAATCGTAAGATTCCTTCATTATCAAAGTGAAAACCTTTATATCTCTCATCATTTGGATCTGCAGCAAGTGTTGTTTTTACTTGCTGAAAATAAGAATCAGATTCCATAACACTCTTTACTTCATCCTTGAACTGAGTTCTCAACGTTATAAGAGCATAAATGTGCTTCCTACGACTTAGAGCATCAGCTACCCTATTTTCCTTGCCTTTAATGTAACTTATGTCAAAATCATATTGAGATAAAAACTCTAACCATCTTCGTTGTCTTGCATTCAGATTTGGCTGAGTAAAAATATACTTCAGCCCAAGATGATCAATTTTTAATTCAAAAGGTTTACCAAGTAGGTAATGCCTCCAAACTTGAAGTGCATGAACAATGGCAGCAAGCTCTAGATCATGTGGAGCATAATTCATCTCATGTAATTTAATTTTTCTACTTTTGTATGCTATGACATGATCATTTTGTAACAAAATACCTCCAAGACCTTCCCCGGATGCATCCATTACAATAGTAAAGTCTCCATTAGGGTCAGTACAACCAAAATAGGTGCTGAAGTTAATTGATCCTTTAAAGTTTTAAATGCAGATTCACATTTCTCATTCCACACAAATTTCTTATCCTTTTTCTGCAATGAAGTTATTGGTGCAACAACTTTGGAGAAATATTTAACAAATTTCCTATAGTAACCAGCAAGACCCATGAAGCTTCTGACTTCATGTACATTCTTTGGTGCAGGCCACTCAGTTATAGCTACAATTTTAGAAGGATCTACAGCTATTCCATCTTTTCTTATAACATGACCCAAATAGTGCACTTCCATGTCATAGAAAGAACATTTAGACAACTTACCAAATAATCATATTTTTCTCAAGATTTCCAAGACTATCTTCAAATGCTCATGGTGTTCTTCCATAATTTTAGAATATATGAGAATGTCGTCCAAGAATACAAGAACAAATTTATCTAAGTATTCTTGAAAAATATTATTCATTAAATTCATAAAAGTTGTAGGTGCATTTGTTAATCCAAAAGGTAAAACTGTGAATTCGTAATGTTCATACCTTGTTCTAAAAGTTGTTTTATGAATTGTCCTCATCCTTAATTCATAACTGATGATATCCAGATCATAGATCTATCTTAGAATATACCGATGCTCCACACATATGATGAAACATATCATCAAGTCTGGGAAGTGGATATCTATTCTTAATCGTAGCCTTGTTCAACATTCTGTAATCAATACACAATCTAAGTGTTCCATCTTTCTTTTTCACAAAAATTACCAGTGCTCCCCAAGGTGAGACACTCGGTCTAATCAAACCTTTAGATAGAAGTTCTTGTAACTGAGCCTTAAGCTCTACCAATTCAATAGTAGTCATCCAATAAGGTGCCTTAGAAATAGGCTCCGTTCCAGGTTTGATTTCAATTGTGAAGTCAAATTCCCTTTTGGGTGGAAGACCTGGTAACTCTTCTAGAAACACATCACTGTAGTTTCGTAATAGCGGATAATGTTCTAAGAAATCACTATTTTCTTTAGTAGATTCAGAAATTTTTACTACATACAAGGTACAACCCTTATTTTTGGCCTTCTTAAGTTGCATAGAAGATAATTTCCTAACTGAAATTTCATGTTTTACACCCTGAATCTCTGTTGTTTTCTACAGGTCATCTAAACAACTAATATGTTTTTCAAAACAATCCACTTTTTCTTTATCCTTGGCTAGCCAATTAACACCTATGATTAAATCATAAGACCCTAAAGGAGCAACATAAAGATCAACCTCCATGGAAAAACTAGGTAAATCAAGGACCACTCCAAAAAGACACATACTAACTGTATGAACAACATTATTCCCATAATGTACAACCCATGATTTATCCATTTTTCTATCTTTTCTTTTTAATTTCGATGCTAATTTACTAGAAATAAAACATTCAATAGCTCCCGTATCAAAAATAATAGTTACAGGTATGCCAAATAACTTACCCAAAACTTCTATGGGTGTGACTTGCTTTTCAGCTTGTTTTTCAGCTACTGTAGCGTGTATCTTGTGTTGCTGATTATGGTCATCCTTTTTCAAAGGACATTGATTTGCATAATGATCCTTGCCAAAATTGTAATAGCCTCCTACAGGTCCCTTTTTAGGCTCAAATTTATTCCCAGCCTTAAAGTTATCATTCTGACCTCCATAGGACTTCTGTCTGTTATTATTGTTCTTGACAAAGTTATTGCGTACATTAGCAAGTAGGCTTATTTGTTTTCTATTTTCTTATTATTATCAGCAGAGAACTTACTTTTCATACCAAACTTCTTCCATGGTCCTTTCTTAGGTGCTAGAGATGATGAAGAGGAGTTTGGAACTTTCTTTCTTACTTCCTCCTTATGAGCAGAAATCACCTTCAATTTTTGTTCCTGCCTTATGGATTTTTCAACAACCCCTTCCATAGTGGTTGGGATGTGAACATCCACCTCTCCCCCTATAATGGGATTCAATCCCATGATAAATTTTTGTATATCCTGAACTTCTCATCAGTTTGATACTGAGGTACATACTTAAGGAGTTTAGTAAACCACTCCCAGTACTCTGTTACAGTTAATTTTCCTTGGGTTAAGTTCTAAAATTCAGTCATTTTCTGATCATAGTAAAGTTGTGGCAGCCATCATTGCCTAAAATAACTTTTAAATTGATCCCAAGTAATATTAGTTTCATCAATGTTCAACTCATCCTTACGGCTGTCCCACCATGAAGATGCTTCATGGGAAAGCTGATATGCTCCCCATATTGCCTTTGTTTCCTCTGAGAAATTCCTTATTGCAAAGTACTTCTCCATTTCACTGAGCCAATTCTCAGCTCCATCTCCTAATGTGGTGCCATCAAACTTAGGTGGACTTATCCTTTTGATATCATTAGTGAGTTCAGCTGCCAACCTTGCCTTTTTATTTTCTGGCTGATCAGGCATGTTTACATTGTTATTATCAACACCCAAATTTCCCAAATTGGCATTGTCCGCAGGAGGTGGCTGATTGTTATTACTAGCATCTTCTTCCTCCTCATTTCCCATTACTTGTTGTTCAAGTATAGTCAAACGATCTCTTGTGTCCAACAGGGCAGCAAGGATCTCATCAAGTTTTTGGGAGGTGGCTACTTCTCCACCTGGTGGTGGGTTGTTTGCAACATTTCCTATTATTCTAACCATTTTTTGTTAACAAGAAAATTTAAGTTTTATCAGATTATGGACACAATAGGTCCAAGAGCTGTAACCTTCAGCTCTGATACCAAGATGTAACATTCCCATTTTAAGACTTTAGAAACAAGGGAAATTTGTTTTTTATACATAATGTTCTCTATTCTAGATAATCATAATTTAGAACACACATTCCATGCCAATCAATCTCATAACAGATAACCATATGCATTTGTAAATGACTTGGTGAACTACAAATCTCTCATTTCATGACTCAGTTACCAACCTATCTCTCATGTTAACTTAAGTATAATACTATGGGTATACTATGTATACTTGGTTCTCTTACCCTATTATGGATATTGAGTGTTTTGTTTAAGAAATCTATTCTGAATATTTGTTACCATATTCATCTTAAATCACATTTCTCAAACTAGATGACATAGGACAACGTAACCAGTAGCTTACGATACTTTGGCCAAATATTTCCCACATACTGTTCATGTTACTATTCCTAGATGACATACTCATCTGATCAGAATACGTCCTTCACCCCACTCATCTATTATCTAAAATGGTCTTTACTAACTTTTGTCAGTCCACTTGTCCAAGGTTTGACCCTAACCCAGGTTATTGATATAATTTGGTATAGGGAACCACTCATGATGACCTAGGGTATATGGGAATACTCAGTCAACCTAAGTCAATTGAATGTGCCAAGTTACCCTAAGTCATTGAGAGTCACTTCCTATGCTAAATCATATCCTTAGCCTGATCTAGAGAGAAACTAAGTTCAAGTCCAGATTTGAGTAGATCTAGATGAACCAATGCTGAAGGGTGTTGGAACATGTCAACTACAACACTATATCCTCGTGAAGACCCAATTATTCATGAAGGTACAGTTCTGTAGTTGGCATGTGCCAACATCCGACAGAACTACTTCATCATGATTTACACACCTCAAGAGGTCATTTCCACTTAATTATCTTTGGATTAAGATTCAAATCACAACAACCTTGCATAACCCTAATCCCAACAATCCTTAAGTTTTCAATCCTTATTTGAGTTGATTAAATAATATGAAACCTCATAACCTATGATTGCTTTTATGTTCATTAAATTTTTTCTTAACGTGCAATTAATCGAAAATAGAAACAACATCTATCATAAGATTTAATTAATGTGTCTCAACCATTCAAGGAATGTATAAGAACCAAAATAGGTTCTGTTATGATAGACTTCATAGATATGAAGTCTAAATGGTTATCGAACTCATATACCATTCATTTATTTTGTATCCTTTTGAGAGGAGGAGAACCTTCCTCATTATGGTTAAGTATTAGGATTTATTATACCCTTATCCAATTCACACATCCTGATATTTTAACTATACGTTCATAACATCATAATAAACCATACAAGATTAGGTAAAGAACAAAAATACATGTAACTTAGTAAGTTGCATTCAAGTAAGGGAAATTGTACTAATTCCCATTTATCCAACCTATTCAATGACAATAGAAATAAGGATCCAATCAGATATGAATGACAACATCAAAGATAGGATTACAAATTTCCTTCATATTATGAACAAGAGAATTGACATAATCAATTTAAGTAACTTCAGTCTTTTCAATTCATCATGATAAATACACATTTTACAAGACTATGCATTACTGACATATTTCATGTCAACATAATCAAGATCATTTAAGAATACAACTTTTCTTCCTTCAATACATCTCAATAATAAATTAGAATTCTCTATAAATGGTCTAGACTTTTAAGCAACCAATACATCATAAAATTTATTGCCTTCCTTTATCACTTACGAAGTCCATCTACAAAAATTTCTAGCATGGGTCAGTTCATTGAACTAAGCATGATAAGCACTAAGCATTAAAACGATGTGCTTTCAACTAACTGTTTCATTAAACCAACTCTACTTTAATGAAACAGTGAGGTCAAGTAGAAAAATAAATCATAAGTAGTATCAACCATAAAAGAAGAACAAATAATCAATTTGATTAACATTTAAGGAAAGATCATGATGTAATCAGCAATCTACAACATGATATCAGATAAATAATATTCCAACCAAAACACTATCTATATAAAATAAGAGTACCTTATAATTATTTCCTTCACAATTACTCGGAATTTGAAATACAAAATTAACTTCACTATTTAACCCAAAATAGAGTTACTTTTAGAAGTAGGAATCTTCTATCTCAACTTACATAATTTCATAAAAAGACAACTACAACCAAGTTCATTCCTGCTTCATAAAGGTTTTAGGATGAATCATCTAACAACATAATTAAATAAGAGTTTCACATTTCAGATGTGACATCCTAAATCCAAATCCAAGACATAGCCTAAGTTCTCAAGTTAGGCCAAACATTAACATGAGGTAAGTATACACTCAATGCACAACATCTCTCATCAATCTACTACTATAATATTAAAATACTTTAATACAAATCAAGTGAATAAGTAAGTAGTAATGATGACTATACAAAGAAATTAAGATAGTAATGCAACTGAACCAATTAAATGTAAGACAATATTTACCCAAAAGAAGAAGAATGAATTTGATAAAATAGTTTAGAACTTCCTTTACAATTCTGATAACCCAAATCCCCATTCACAACTAAGAAAAGAGAATACAACACAAATATCTTACAATTTCCAAAGGAGACAACGATGACTCATTACCTCAGGGAATAAAGAGAAAGATTCAATTGACATGGTTAGAGAATGGATTCCAACATTCCTTTCACAAGTGAAGGTTGGTCAAAAAGATTGGTATAGACCCAATCCATAATATCCTTAGACTCTTTTAAAAAAAACACATGCATAAAAACTATTAAACTGAATCATACGATTGTTGCATTTGCAAGTCAAGTTTCAAAATGAGGTTCACCCAAACATGAAGCCAAGGAAAGTAGTATATTATTATTCCATATCAAAAAGAGATGCATAATTAGAATTGCTAATCACCTTGCACAGGGTAATTACAGTCTTCAATCAGTCATTCAAAAATTGTCAAAGTTTCATTCAAAGGAAGCAAATACTATTCCATCATGATTTGATTTCAAATGGTGCATTCCAAGATCGACATGACTAACCATTCGGTGGAACAAAATCATCAATAGAATGATAAAAGAATCCATTTTCAATTACATTACTAGGGAAAACAAAAGGTTAATTAGCACAGGTGCTCTACAATCGAAAGGTAAATTATCCCTTCCAATCTTACCTAGAAAAAAATATAAGAAATGGAAGAGTCTATTTTTTAAAAACCCCTTAAGAAAACCTTCAAACTAATCCAATTTTGTTTGTTCCATATCAACAAACGTCATCAAAAGTCTGAATAACATCTTTAAAGGTTCACAAAATTACAAATCAGGAAGGATTTTAACAAGTTTACTCCAACAGGTTACCTAAGAGGTTAACCAAGATCAGGAATGATATTCAAAATCAACAACATCTAACTTCAACAGAGGAAGTAGACAACATGATTGACATTAATGAAAGCTCAAACAGAGCTTCAATAATAACTCTAGTATCGACTCAGACAAGCTGACTCTCACAATTTCCCCAACCAATAGGACCTCATCTATTTATCCTTTAGTTTAGTACTCAAGAACTTAAAGAAGACATAGTATAAATATAATATCAGAAGGGAAAGACTTCAAACATAGGTATCCCCAACAAGATAGCCTCAAAATCAAAGTGTCCAAGAAACAATTAACACATAGTTTCCTTAAAAGAACTTAATTCGAGTAACTCAGTTTTTTAACTGAAAAGATAAGAGGAATAATAAAACATTCACTCTTGTTTCCATACAAGGTGAATCCACAAAAACAGAGATTCCAAACACCCAATAACTTCTCAGCTCCCATCGAATACCGAATTCGAAGAACTGTTAGATTATACAGTAAGTTCAAGAAGAAAACACTTATTTACTATTTTCCATACGAACTCAACTTACCCAACACGAAGCAAATCATCCATTTACTTGTAGTTACACAAAAGCTACATTACTTCGAAAAATCAGAGAAGTAACAGATATAAATAATATTCATGTCTTCTACCAACCAAAATGACAACCCAGTTCGATATATAAGCTACAACATAATTCCATAAACCCATCCTGGGAAGACAAGCGAATCCACACAATTTCAACATTACTCAAATCATAAGTAATTTCACAGTGTGATTCAACTTAAACCAAATAATAAAACAACTCAATGACTACCTTTGCAAGAAGAGGTTCCTCAATTAGAGAATACAAAAACTATTCAAGCAAGGAAACCAAATAACCATCACAAAAATAAAAACCCATTTATCTCACGAGAGCAAAGTTGTTTTAATGAAGACATTTAGAGAAAATCATAACTTAATGGATAGAGCCTATCATGCCTGATAGTGCTTCTGTCGATTCGAAGAAGATTTCCAGTTGAGCCTTCACAACTCCTTCTCCAAATGAAATCAACAACCAAAAACTTCCTTCTCAAATGCCTCATATACTTCCATTGGATCAAAAATAGTCCAAGGGAGTTAAAAATAGTAACAAACTGAAAATAGAACTGTTGGTTTGAAGAACCAGATAGCTCCATGCAGAGAAAAAATTAGAATGCATGAAAGACCAAACAACTCCCAAAAAATCCACTTGCATGGTTTTCAAGGTGGTTTTCTCACCAAAAATAATGACCATAAATGTCATTAATTTCCAATCTCCCACTATATCTCCATGCCACCACCATCTAAATTTGGTGAGTCCAAATTCAAAGAGAACATGCATTACTTAACTTTAGTGATGGTGCCAACTAGGATTCCCTCTAGTTTCCATGCCTCTATCAAACTGATAGTACTGCAATGTTTTAAATTCAAAATCAAATCAAATAAATGACTTAGAAACCATCGCCACCATCTCATACTTTCCATGCAACTCCCCTTAGGTCCCTTTCTATCCTTGCATTAGTTTAGGATAGATATCATTAGCTTAGGATCCGACCTTAGGTTAGTTTAGAAAGTATTTACCTTAGGTTTTTAAACATTTCCTTAGGTAAATTTTCCATCTTAGGATAGACCATACCCCATACCAATTTAGCATTAGGTAATAGGTTAGAAATAAACTTATAGTTACCTTAGGTTATTTCCAAATCCCCCACTTTGTAAACATACAACTTAGGTTAGGATGCAACAAGATTAGTGTAAACATAGACATAAGGTAGGTCTAGTTTACCTTAGGTTAGAATCCCGTTATGATAGATCTTAAAGATCTAGGACTTAGGTTATTACCCTCAATATTCAATGTCCTGAAGAAATCCTAAATCTAGGACTTAGGTTTTCACCCTCAATATTCCTTAATTATACCTCCATCCTCTTTACGTCATTCAATGTCCTGGAGAAATCAACAAGAAGGTCCAAGCACACTACTTACAACAGAATGCAAAGAAAAACTTCCAATAAGATCAATGAAATTATATAAATACAAGAGTTTAGTCCTTTATTTCCTTTAACCTCTGAATGTCAGTTTACCATACAAATCAAGGTAAGAAGAATTAAAACATACCTTAGATCAATGGAATTGATCAAGGTTTCGTTATTATAAAGAGATAATTTGTAAACAACATTACCAGTTTACAACCTTTCTTATCTCAACAGAATGGATTCCTTGTAAGCAACAACATTTTAGAAAAATGAATCCAAGAACATAAATAAATTATCCATGGAAAGCATGATTTCTAACAGTCAAAAGAATACACCTTCTTAGGACAAATCACATGTCAACGCTTGCAATGCAAAAGAGGAAAAGTTAACAGTTTAGGGAGAGAGTGGGAAGATATGATGATGTTATGATTGAGATATCTACCAATGGATGAAATAAATCAAATTGTTTGTTTAGATGAGTTAATGGTACAAGTGGCCTCTCCTAAGGTGGAAAGTACCTATGAATAAGTAGCTTTTTGCTTCTACATTTTTTATTTTCATATAATTTTTTGATAAATTGATGGCTATGAGAGGATTTTTGTTTCTTTTTACGCTTTTTTATTTTTTTGACATTTTGTGGATTAGGGTTGGCGATGGACTCATCATTTTAGAATAATTCCATGGTTAAGTGATTTGAATGGTTCTTATGTATGATGCTTGGGCGGATGAGGTCTAAGTCAATGGTGTGAATCAAAATATTTTCAATGAATAGGTGATTTGATTGGTCCTGATTTACAAGACATGGGTGGACAAGGTACAAGTCAACGAAGTAAATAGAAATATATGTGATAAAGATACAATTTTATTGGTATTATTTTACAAGACTTAAACAAATGAGGTCAAATTCAATGGAGTAGATATAAAGACTTGTGATAAATCTATGATTTGATGATTCCTATTTTATGAGACTTGGGCGGATGAGGTCGAAGTTAATGGATTATATAGAAATATTTACAAATTATAAGGATTGATTGTTCATGATTTTTGGTTTTAAAAGGTCAAAAGGACTAAATGAGAGGAAATAATTATTCTATGATATATTGGAAAACAAATCTTGGAATGGATGTGTGTAGATACCCTTAGAGATAAACACATCAACAAAGGCAAGAGTACGGATATCTAGACACGCATGTGATATTATGGTAAAATGCATGAGAGGGATTTGTGTAGATTTATTCTCTAATGGTTTAATGTCATAGGAATCTGACAAATATTTTACATTTGAAAACTATTATGGAACAAGAGTAGACATAAGAGTGGACACTTGAGGTATTTTGGATGTGGAAGATTGACTAGTTATAGGTGTCCAAATTGGTGTTTTTAGAGTTGTTACGGCATGGTTTGGAATGTCATTTTTGATGGTGGACACATTTTTAGGCATAGGTTCTAGTGATGAAATGGTAGGATCAAGATCAACCTTATTCAATGATTGGCCCTTATCATTAGATTTTGCATTTATATCATGAGTTGAAAAGGAGTCTTGAATCACTTCTAATTATTTAGTTGGTGTGGTTTTATTATAAGTGTCTTCGACCTTGATGTCTCTATTGTCAAGTAGATATTGGATGTAATGACATATGTTTAAACAATGACTCGTAGGATGGCCGTTGATGCAGTGGTATTCAAAATATTTTGATTCATTGTACCATGTAGTGTTTGGTTGTCCTTTTGCTAAGAGTATTGTGATTGGATAAGTAATAATGTTAGATTCTTCTAAAATGATGAAGGACACTTGAAAGGATTTCGCCAAGAGTTTTAAATTTTATTCCTTTGATTTCACATAGAGTAACTTCTTGATTAGGGATTATGATTATTTCTTTACTTGATTCACTTTATCGATGATTTGAAGGATTCATAATGAGGTATTTTGCAATAAGGGCTTCTTAAATTGTGTTCCTATTTTGATTATGTATTTGAGATTGTTTAGAAAATACATTTTCATTTGGAAAGAGAGTTCTAAATTAATATTTTTTATGAAAATTCCTATCAACATTTTTTCAGATATTGAGCAAAGAAATCGGTTTGTGATTCCTCGTCATCGGTGAAGGAAGGAGGTGAAACATTTGTTTTTTATTTGCTTTGTTTTGTAGATGTACTTCATGGTGAGTTTTGTTGACATCCCAAGAAGTTTTTCTAAAAAATTCATGCAAGGAATCGTATCGGTCGCCATTGTTTAGTGAAACCAGTGTTTGATTTGATCAAAGGCTAAAATTGTGTTTCATATTGAATCGATGGATATTATGATTTTTTATTCGATTTTGGATTGAGTTTGAGTTAATATGTGAAAAAAGTGAATGTTCAACGTCTAAATTTTAGATGTTGGTTTGATTTACTTAACACATGAGTAAAGTGAATCTTCAACACATAAGGTTTGATTTGATTTTGATTTTCTTAATACGTGAATAAAGTGAATATCCAACATACAAAGTTTTGGATTGGATTTGTGTTTTTATTGCATATAATTTTCCTATAATTGAATAAAGTGAATATTCAATATATATAACTCTTGATTGGATTTGATTTGATTTGATAAAAGTGCTTAAACTTGGAAAGTGAATCCAAAGAGTAAGGCTTGAACTTGATATGAGAATGGTAAAATTGATATGTTTAAACTTGGAAAATGAATCCAAAAAATAAGATTTAGACTTGATATGAGACCGATGCAAGTGATATACTTAAACTTGGAAAGTGAATCCAATGAGTAAGGTTTTTATTGAAATGATTTTCTTAAATTACGATATAGGTATCCAAAATTTAAGACTTAGACTTTGATTTTGATTGGAAAATGTGCTTATTTTCAGAAAATGAATCCAAAAAGTAAGATTTAGACTAGATATGGACAGAATGATATGGTTAAAGTTGGAAAGGGAATCCAGAGAGCAAGGATTAAACTAGATTCAATTCAATTTGGAATGGGTATCCAAAAAGAATAGGTTTGTGATGTTTAAGAAGAGATTTGATTTTGATGAAAGTGGAATAAGATGTAGTTTGCGAGAAGAAAGTGAGACACAAATCAAACCGACTCAAGAAATTTGGACAAGAATAACGATGGTAGGGAGGATTGTCAAGTAACTTGGCTCAATTGGTCAAGCTTTCAAGATATGGGTCTCTCTCTAAATACAAAGTGCTTACTCGAATGAGTGTAGTACACTATTTCTAGTCGTCAGATTTACTTTACCCCCCTTGACTAACAAATTTGTATTTTATTCCACTCGATCAATCAAATTGGGGCCATCACTATAGATAACATTGGCTCTATTTCTCATAAGTTATACTAGTCAAGTGGGTGGGGGTCCCATTTTGTTGTCTAGTTCCCTCAAGGTGCCAACTACTTTCAGATTCCTGTGGTACTCCTCACAATGAGTTTTTGGCCCCTGGCCATACATTTCCTCTAGTTACAATGATGGGGAATAAAACCTATGAAATTTTTATTAAAAAGTGTTTTTAAAAGTGTAAAGAAAAGATGATAAAGTTTGGTTATCACGATCAAGGCAACCTATAGTTAGTAATTTGGCTAGATGATTAAGTTAATCTTCGTAATCTATGGCCCTGTAATCAACAAGTTAGTATTTTTTCTTACAATGAAATAACAAAAGGCAATCTCATCATTATGGATTTTCGAGATCACCCACAAGGGTGCAAGAAAATAACATACATGGTGGGCTTGTCTAGATTAGATAAAATGATAAATAATATCAAAATAAACAATTAAATTGATTATTTATAAAAACCTACAAGAAATGAACTAAAAAAAAAGTTAAACCAGAGATTAGAATAGATTTAGCATGCTAGAAAAATGAATAAATAAGAAAAACATAGTTACAGAACGCTAGCGAGTGCACTAAGGTGTGCTAGCATGATAGGATATGCTAGCGTGTGCCCCAAGGTGTGCTAGCGTGACAGGTTATGCTAGTTTGTTTACTATGGTGTGCTAACTTGACAGTCTATACTAGTGCATATAAGTGAACGTGCTTCCAAAAAAAAATATTTCTTTTAAACATATAGAAAAAAATATTTTCACGCTATCACGAATACTGATGTGTTAGTGCATTTAAGGTATATAGAATAAAAACAGAGTTTGATGCTAGTGCATGCAACACTACGCTAGTGCATGAAGTGCTCCACTAGCACACTTCACTGGTGATGCTGGCGTGTAAAGTGCTATGTTAGCACATGATTCCTGTAGGTGCTCAAAATTTTGTGAACAGTACGAGAAATTGACTCTTTTTATGCTTTTTCTCAAACACTCTCAAATTTTGACAATTGGTATGAAAAATACAAAGATTACACAAATGAATTTAGTTCACCGAGAAATGAAAAATAATTTTGTGGGTGTCCCACCGGGCATGCTAGAATGTGTGCAATGAAAAAACAAAAGTAAACAAAGAAGTAAGCAAGTACACAATGAAAACCTTCCTTTGAGTCTTCTTGTAACCTCAAGATGAGATGGCTAAAGTGTTAATACACTTGTTGGATTGTTTAGTATTGTCTGATGGTGGATGTTCCAATTTTGTCTCCAAATAAAGAGGAAATGCGATGAGCAAGATTGAACATGAGGACAACCTTTTGGTATGTGAATTTGAATGACAAATGAATAGAGTTTTGTTGCAATTGCTTAAAGCTTCCAAGGATGAATTACAAAGGATTGAGCCTTATATTTATAGTTGAAAGAGAGGCCATGGATCATGGATCAATGTTTTAATGAGTTGCAGGATCATGAATGCATTTTCCTGAATTAGCAAGTTGATTTAGTTTGTACAATTGGATGGTTTGAACATTCATTTAAGGGGCTATGAATATTTGGTTGGATTTTGATTTTATTTGAGAAGGTGGTTGTATGTGAATATTGTTGCTTCCACCTGTAGGGGTCTAAAACTTGAGTGGAGTGGGCTAGTTCAACTAGAGTGAGTTTGATGGTGAAGTGGAGCTAAGTGGATAATTAGCTATTTATTAATTTAAATAGCTAATTAAATTAGCCAAGAAATATAAGTGTGTGGTTTAAGCATAATAGAATTAATTAAATTATTTATAAAGGAATGTGGGGCGATTCCTAATGGAATATGAAATGGTAACGATCTAAAATGCATTCTAGAACAAATTTTGGCATATTATGCAAAGGATAGGGATAATTAGGAATGGATAGAAATATATATGTATATTTAGGGTGTCTACACATACATATTCCAAATTTTTATAGCCCCTATAATTATGTGTGTTGTATATGTTTGGTTACCTTTTTTATCTTCAAATATACAATGGTTTCTGTTGATCCATATCCCCCAATGAAAATGGGGGAGGGAAAGGTACAAAAGGAAAGATAGAGAATTTAGTTGCTAGGGAGGCTTTCATTGTTCAAAAATATCTAAGAGGGAGTTTGGTTTGACCCAAACAATGTTAAATATTGTAAAATGATCTCCAAGATTTTTGAAGAAAATGGACATTCCAGAAATAGTTGTTTCATCATTTTAGTGATGCATTTACAGAGAATACATCTATTTGGGATAGTCATACCTCTCTTGATCAAATTGTCAATTGTGAGCATCTTCTTTTGAGCTGCCAACTAAAAGAAAATTTTGACCTTGGGGTCGAGGTTCTTAATCCAGAGGTCCTTCCAATATACACCATCCTCTTCTAGGACTAGGTCCAAGGTGTAGCCAAATTTTACCAAGAAATCTTCTTTAGGATCAGTAATCCAAATGATTTTTTCCTTTTTAGTGTAGAAACTTATGTGCATTTTATGAAGTTTCAGGTTCATGTCTTGTAGGTTCTTGGTGGAATCTTTACTAGAAGTCTCCATCTGTAGAATTCTCTAGGTTTTGCCACTCTCGGAGTCAAATCACGTAATCTTTAACCTTAGAACCATATCTATCTCTATAAATATGATTAAACTCAGACCCATGGGAGCTGGAATAGCCAAGGATCAATCCAAAAATATACCTTATTCCTATTGTCCACTCAAAATTCCCCTGCTCTTAAGAAAGTGAAAATTTCAAAATTTTGAGTTTGAGTGTCTTCTCTATTGTAATCAATGTTAAAAGTCGAGAAATTGAGAAAATCTACGTTTTTGGGTCATTTTGTGTGTTTTTCGGGCCTGTCAGACATTTTGTCCCGTGTGTCCCAAGTTCAAATGGTCCCTCTGTTCCCCAATTGGCCAGTTTCCCCGAAGTTTGTCTTTTTCGGGCCTGTCACACTTTCACGTCCCAAATGTCCCAAGTTCAATTTGGCAAGTTGTTCCATTTTCGGCCGAATCGCCCGAACCGCGTACTTCGCGCTTTCACGTCCTAAATGTCCCAAGTGCATCCAGACCTGTTGTCACATTTTCGTCCGATCCGGCCGAGTCGTGTGTTTCGCGCACTTTTGTCCCGCATGTCCCAAAAGGCATTTGTGCGTCTTTTCCCCGCTCTACCCGAATCGGCCGAGCCGTGTGTTTCGCGCATTCGTGTCTCACATGTCCCAAATGAACCAAGTGCTATTCGTGCTTTTTTTTCCCGCTCTACCCGAATATCTTGCTTATTCAAATTGGTAAATGCGCATTCATTATCTCTCTCTCCTAAACGGCTATATTATGAGCGAACCCCTTGTGCATTTTTCATGCTGCTTCCATGCTATCCTTTGCTCGAGC
The DNA here is from genome assembly GCA_019776745.2 of Taxus chinensis. Taxonomy (NCBI): domain Eukaryota; kingdom Viridiplantae; phylum Streptophyta; class Pinopsida; order Cupressales; family Taxaceae; genus Taxus; species Taxus chinensis. The sequence continues at coordinate 503,304,178 of CM034148.1, read as the reverse complement.
CCTAGCAATCTAAAATCCTGCGCGTGTATCCCTTTCCTCTGTAATTCCTTCCCGAGTTTAGTGTGCGGCTCTACCCTCCGAATTACTGTCAATATGAAGATCAAATGTCAGGGATAGTGAAGCTCATCATCTTGAGGATGGCTGATGCAAACCCTACACCAACGACATAGATGATTCTACCATACTCATGTCGAGTTTGATAAGGAAATGAAGAAGTGCCCCGGATTTTGGGCTCAGTCTACAACCAGCACGTCAGTCCCTCATGGCAGAGACATAGCCGAGGCATTGAAGAGATTCAGGCAGCGAATTTTGAAGTCAGTGGGTCCCTCCCATTCATAACCACCTGTCTTCTTCTCCTTATTCTTCTATTCTTTTCTAATTCTTTTTCTCAGATTCATTGTAATTAGTTGAGGTATTGCGATTGGCAATCCTTAACTAATCTTTAGTTAAAAGAAGTAGTTACAAAGAGTAACTGATTTGTAAGCTATATAATGGCCTCTTCACGCCATTTTGGAGGAGGAAGAACTTGGCTTATTTTCTGAAAGTGTAAATAGATCATAAAGAAATCAATACAGAAGGGCTTTCCATTCTTTGTCTATCTGATCTCTTTTATCCCCAAGCTTTCATTTAAATTTTGTGAAGATCATTTGTCTGTGTTATGTTAAGAAACTTTTTGTTCTTACAGATGTTATTTACAGAACTTTGTGTCTTTAAATTCCATCTTATTTATATGATACAAATGATCTTGTTTCAATTCACTGTAACTTCGCATACATAAAGAATTACTCTGTTATCTATAATTCTGCATGTTGCCTTTCTGCTCATTCTCGTTTTCTAATTCCTCAGTCCTTTTGTAATTGAAGATCTTTATAGAAAACACTTTCGTAATATCCAAGTTCAACCAGAAAATCATGTTTTGTATATTTGTAAATAAGTTCGTTTCTGAATAAGGGAACCTCTCCCATTAAAGAGGAGGGACTTCTTGTCCCCTGACTGTTGCTCTTCGTAAAGTCCTATTTGACGACCAACAATTCCCATCCCCCACATTCAACTTGTAAATTTTTTAGGAGACTTCTACCATTAGAGAGAGCTTTTGAGAAAGTAAACCCATTCTCATGACCATTCTCAGTGACAAAGTTTTCCTCCTCATGGCTACTTAGGAATTTGGCCTTGATGATTTTAGTCCATTGGTTGTGTTCTTTAATAACTTTTAATTCTTGTTTGACAATTATGGCTTGATTAATCTTTTTGACCCTCCTCAATCCAAGTCCACCTTTATCCTTAGGCATGCAAACCTTTTCCCAAGCCACAAGAGGGAATCTAAATCTTTTCTCTGACCCTTTCCAAAGGAATTTTTTCTGAATTTTCTTGATTTTGGTGGCATTTTTATTTTTTATTAGATAGGGTAAAAACATGGATCAACTCCCAGAGGCCAGTACATGAAATATTACATTGTGAAAGCTCACTGAAAGAAACAAAAAGAGGAACAGGACCAGGAGGAGTTAAACAGGCTTAACTCCAAAACAACAAGGTCTAGAAACCCAACCAGTGAGAGAAACATAAACTAAACAACAAAACCAAAAAACAGAGACAATTCGCCAAAAAACCTTTGAAAGTTCTGGAACAACACCATCAATTTTTCTTTTGATTTTTGGAGGGTTTGGCCTCCATGGTCATAGTCTCCTTGTTGTGCTTGAGTTGTAGCTTCTTCTGGGGTGGATCCTCCTCGTCTTCACCCCCAGCATCCTCCTCTGTCTCATCCTCATCCTCCTCTTCATCATCAGAGCTGGTGGCTCCGAAACATTTTCTTTTCCTCTATTCCTCTTCAACCGCTTCCAAACGAACCCTTATATCTTGAATAAGATTATCCAGACCATTGATTTCCCCCTAATATTATTTTGGGCCATGCAGATTTTTTTAGTGGCTTCAATGTTATCAATCATGCCATTCCTAACCACGGAATTCATCTCCTCCATAACCTGTAACACAGTCTCCAAGTATTGCACTTTTTTCTTCAAGTCCTCGTAGCTCAGCGCAGCTTTTGGGATCATATTGCCTGTACCTTTTGAGGACCCTGCCTCTTGACTCACCGAGCCAACCACATTCTTCCCCTCCTCAACTCTATTATGGCCTAATTTTCCCTCACGCATCTTTGTAAGACATTCAGCCAGAGTTATGTCTGCCTCCTCCTCGATTTGGGGCATGGATTTATCAGGCACATGTTTACCATTTTGAAACAGAAGGAGAATGAGCCCCTCATGAATAGGGGTATCCAACTTACCCCATTTTGTTGGCAATTTTGTTGGGAATTCTAAATAGAGACATTAAATAAACATGGATACTTTGGAGGGAGATTTTGAGTAGTTGAAGCTTACCCACTTGAGATAATGAGTTGCCTTTGTAGTGCACAAGTTTCTTCTGAATTGTGTCCAAAAGTGGATTCCATTGTTCCAACTTCATTTTACCACTGAAAAAAGGCATACCTAAGTAAGTAGAAGGTAAATCCTTAATTTGGCAACCCATGATTTTAAAAAGTTTCTTCTACAAACCTTTCAGAGTATTGACGAAGAAGACAAAGATTTTGGAAAATATGATACCCTAATCCGAAGTTTTATTCATAATTTGAGAGAATCCTCTTGAAGGCCTTAGCTTCAACAATTGAAGTTTCTTCCATTAGGAAAGTGTCATCCAAAAATTCTTGATGAGTGGCCAGATCTAAGTTAGTAGAATTTTTTATACCTTTAACAACCCCTTAAGTTTTGGGGAAGACCGGACTTCTACCCAAAGTTTCAACCAACATATTGAAGAGACAAAGGAAAGGGGGTCACCTTGTCTTAAACCCCTACTTGCAGGGAAAAAACCTTTAGGAGAATCATTGAGCAGGATGGAAAACATGGGAGAAGAGATACAGACTAATAACAACCTTTTAATCTCAGAAGCCAAAATTGTCAAGAATTGTCGAAGGGCCTTTGGTCTATTGGTGTTGATGTATGGCTTTCAATGAGCCCACCGGGGATCATGTCTTGTTGAGTGTGAATCCCAAAAACTCAAACGATTGAGGCCAGGGTTGTGTCCTAGGTAATTTTGACAGTGTGCATGCCCCTTACGAGTAGCTACTTTGCTGAAGATGATAATTGGTTTAGTTTGTTCACTTACTTTGCATTGTTGGATTTATATAACCTATGTACTCCATACCCAATTGTAAGATAGTCTAGAATTTTTTCCTTCTTTAGGTCAAGAATTAGGGGAGAGGACCCATATGTGGTGCACCCTATCTTTACACAGTCACCGCGCCACGTCACTGCCACCTGGACGAGTAAAAACACCACCAATGGATGCAGGACCAAATTCTTGACCTCCAGCATTGCACTGCCACCTCACTACCACCTCAGCACCACGTGGACAATCCGCATCAGTGAAGATATCGAAAAATTCAGATTAATTACATGGGACCAAGTGTTGTCCACTCGTCGCGCCAGTTGTTGTCCGGGCTACCGCCATGCATTGAATGCTCACCCACCAGCCGTTAATGTGGGCGGGTAGGGTTATGGAGATGGTCACCGCCAAATCGGGCCATGGCATTTCATGGGAAATGGAGAGGGAGCTCGTTCAGTCTGGTTTTTTGCCTGTTCTGTGGCAGAGCTTGAGCGACCATTTCGTGGTGTCTTGCAGACCGGTGGGTGCGTGCGTTTTCTCCACTCCTGATCGACTTCATCCTCAGCATTGGCTCGGCCTACTAAGAAGATGAGAAGAAAAGGCAGAGGTGAGAGGGTTCTCACTCAGGCGATGATCCTTAGTGTTTTTAAACACTGTACTACTATGGCAATTTTGCTTTAATACGTGCAGAAGTTTTACGATTTTGCTGTGCTGTTATGATATGGCTTTAGATTATTTTTTCTTGTAACTTCTTTTGACATGATTGTACTGTGTTTTGTTACTTAAAATGCCTTTACTTAAAATTTAAGGACAGTGTTTTGCATTGGTTGGTCCAGAGTTTTCTTGCTCCTCCAAAATGTCTTTCTTTTTCAGCTTTTTTTTGTTCTTCTTCTGGTGCTTTTTGGCCTTGTGTGGGTGGTGACGTTAAACAGTGATAGAATTTGGTTTAAGACGGATGAATGGTGAAGAATAAGCACAGGGTTAGACAGATAGTGCCTAGGTACTTCAGAACACCCATTAAATCTTTTTGTATATACTTCTGGTTTACTTTTAAAAAAAAGCAGAATTTTTATTTTCGTCTGTCTTTGGATTTGATGCCGTAAATCAGATAGACGAGTGAAGTATTTATTTTTTTCAATCTAGGCATTTAGTTTTTGGGCGTGTGAAAATATGGGTCGAAGTTGTGACTTAATGCTTGTATTTTTATCACAGGATTTTTCGTAGCTTGCATTGCCAACTCAAAATTTAAGGTGTTGGTATTATAGATACGAGTTTGATTAGATTTTGGAGTAAGATATGTAATTTTTAATTTTTTTTATTAACTATCTTAGCATTAACCCTTGCCGACATTAAGATATGTTCTTGAATGACTTATGGACAATTGATTTTATGAAGCAATGCATACTTAAATTAAGATATACATTATGTTTTGTATCTTTCGTATTATTTATCACTTTTTGATGACTCATGTATATGGATGAAATATTTGTTTTAGATATTCTATTTATTCTTGTCTTTATTAATCACATACATATACATGATGTTTTGGTTGATCTACATAACAAGGGAAATGTATGCTCTATCATGCTATTTAAATTTTTTGGCATTTCTACACAAAATCTTGCATTTGATACCTAGAATCCTTGTTACCGTGTATAACTCTACCTATCACTACTCTAGTTTCATTCTCGGTTGTTACTAATCTTAGCTCTAGTGCATTACGTTTAAGTTTCCCTTGGCTGCATGCTCTTAGGGATATTCCGTCATTCATTCATCAAAGTGTCAAATTTATTCATAATTAGCAAATTGTCACAATTAGAGGTGTTCCCTTTGAGGCCCCTTCTCCTAGTGTTCCTAGTCATTCTTCAACAAATTCTATTCCTTCCCCTAGTGCATCTATGGATAGGTCTTTGATTTCACATAAGATTCATAGCAACTCTATGAGCATTCATGTGTTCTCTCCTAGGCTGTTGGTTCTACACATTATCCATAGCCACTCCAGACCTCGCAGGTCTCAAAATAGGCCTTTGGTTGCACACATTACTTCTCTCGGCGCTAGCTTTCCAAGGTCTCTTGACAGGTCTTCAGTTTCACACATTGTTTCTCATGGCTCTCACTCACATAGGATTTTGCATCGGTCCTCTAGCACACGCTCTTTCTACAATTTCTCACAAGTCATCTAGTACACGTGGTAGTAATTTTGTTGGTAGTAATTTTGTTGCTGATACAATTTTGCTAGATGTATTCACCGAAGTCTTCCTATGTAGTCTCTAAAGTTATATAGTGCAATATAAATTTCTGCTTCACCTCTTAGTGTATCCAATTGTTTTCTTTCTGTATCAGTACCCAATACTAACTAAGATATTGAACATGTGCCCGCAAACAATGATTATTACCCCATATGATGATGGTAGTAATTTTTTTGGTAGTAATTTTGTTGCTGATACAATTTTGCTAGATGTATTCACCGAAGTCTTCCTATGTAGTCTCTAAAGTTATATAGTGCAATATAAATTTCTGCTTCACCTCTTAGTGTATCCAATTGTTGTCTTTTTGTATCAGTACCCAATACTAACTAAGATATTGAACATGTGCCCGCAAACAATGTTTATTACCCCATATGATGATGGTAGTAATTTTGAGAAATGACTTGTTGAAGTGATTGTAATAGATATGATGTGCATACAATGAAAATATTACTTAATGAATAGTTGACTATATAGACTTGGTTTTTGTACACTTGTATATAAATTAATATATATTTTTAGTTCTATCAATGAATAAGAGAATATTGATCAATTTAAAAACTGTCTTATTCAACATTTCATGCTTCCATGTTTAATTAATAATGATACAATAGAAAACGGTTGGGTTGTATTAACTTCACATATCAACATTAAAGTACTTTCATGCTTCATGCTTCATGCTTCCATGTTTAAATGTCTTTCTTTCTATGGAATTTTATAGTGTTTATTTTCAGTGTTTGCAGCAACAAATGTAATTTGTTTTCTGTTTTGGGTTGCAAAAATTATATGTTTTAGGTGGCAAAAATTATATGTTTTGGGATCTGAATGCATGTGGAAGATTGTTAGGCTACGTGATTTGCATGCTTGAGTGGGGAAAGGAACTGAATAAACTTTTACTACATCTGATTTACATTACACACATTCGGCTTCCAAATTTCCTTCATCTCAGAGTTTCAGCAAAATGAACTTTTTAGTGTTTATATAGAAACAAGAGGAACTTTAATGAAGATATCTAGTAATTTCTGCTTCACCTCTTAGTGTATCCAATTGTTTTCTTTTTGTATCAGTACCCAATTGTTTTCTAAAAAACTTAGCAGCATTACCTCATCATTGGACTTAAAGTAATCTATTTTCTAATACCCAAGTACCCCTTTAAGAAATTTCTAGGTCTAATTATAGACAGATTTACAGGTCTACTTACCCCTTTAAGCAATTTCTAGGTCTAATTATAGGCATTACAACTCTCTGTTACTGCCATTTACATTGTTTTCTGTTGTAAGTGCTCGCTTCTGTATTAGCGTTCTCTCGATCTTAAGTCTAAATGTTTGAAGTGTCTTCCATGGTTCATATATACATGTTGCTCCCAAGGGCTGCATTGCTGTAATGCATTGCACCGGTTGTAGTGCACCCTATCTTTGCACAATCATTGCACCACGTCACTGCCACCTGGTCGAGTAAAAACACCACGCCATTCGCTGCGCCAGTTGTTGTCCGGGCTACCGCCATGCATTGAATGCTCACCCACCACCCGTTAATGTGTGCGGGTAGGTTTATGGAGATGGTCACTGCCAAATCGGGCCATGGAATTTCGTGGGAAATGGAGAGGGAGCTCGTTTAGTCTGGTTTTTCGTCTGTTCTGTTGCAGAGCTCGAGCGACCATTTCGTGGTATCTTGCAGACCGGTGGGTGCGTGCGTTTTCTCCACTCCTGACCGACTTCGTCCTCGGCATTGGCTCGGCCTGCTAAGAAGATGAGAAGAAAAGGAAGAGATGAGAGGGTTCTCACTCAGGCAATGATCCTTAATGTTTTAAAACACTGCACTATTAAAATAGTGAGCATAATCATACTGATATATTAACATAAGTTTAATTGTATACATAGAACGATGGAAAGTATTCTAATTACATACGCAAAATTAATATGAGTATTCTGATTACACCGCCAAATAGGGTGTAAAATAAAGAGCGTCATCATATTGATATATTAACATAAGTTCAATTGTATACATGGACGCCTGGAAAGTATTCTGATTACATACGCAAAATTAATATGAGTATTCTGATTACACCGCCAAATAGGGTGTAAAATATGGAAGAGCATCATCATACTGATATATTAACATAAGTTTAATTGTATACATGGATGGCTGGAAAGTATTCTGATTACATACGCAAAATTTATATTGCACTATATAACTTTAGAGACTACATAGGAAGGCTTCGGTGAATACATCTAGCAAAATTGTATCACCAAAAAAATTACTACCATCATCATATGGGGTAATAAGCATTGTTTACTGGCACATGTTCAATATCTTAGTTAGTATAAGTAATATTGCCCTCTTTCTATACTGCTTTTGGATTTTCTTTTCCTGCCGATACAGTGTTCGATTGGCCAACTGAAAAGGGATTTAGAATCCCTTTTGACAGAGCATTTGGTTGCCCAACTGATAAAGGATCTGGTTCCCCTGCTGAAAAAGGATTTGGTTGTCCGCTTGAAAAGGGATTTGCACCTGTTGTTGACAGAGGAGTTGGTTGCCCTGCTGAAGCTTGCATCCATGGTGGCATTGCAAATGAACTACTAGGACTGCTTGAACTTGTACAAAGTAAATGAGGTGATACATACCAAGATGGAACTGTACAAGAGTTATTCATAAGTGATGGAGGTGTTCCAATTTGAGCATAACCTGGAATTTGAATATTTAACATATCTTGAAAAATCCTTCGATTTTCATGATCAGTTGCAGAACTTACACGCATCCTCTTTTCGTATTCCCTTAATTGATTTGCAAGTTCCCTCTCCCTCTTCTCTTTCTCTTTCCTTTGTTGCTTGTGTGCCTTCTCAATCTCTTTCTGTTGCTCCTTAGCCTGCTTCTCCCTTTCTCTTTCAAGCTTCTCCTGCAATCTTTTTTCTTTTGCTGCAAGTCTAGCAACCTTTTTTTCTTGTGCCACTTCTTTTTTCCGTAACTTTAGTTTTGCTTGTTCCTCCTTTTTTCTTTCCGCATCAACCAATAGCTCCATGTACTCAGGTGCAGTCAAAATCTGTGAATGCCTACTCAGTCTAATAGAACCATCTGATTTGTTTATGATCTCCCTTGGAAGTCGTAGAAAATGGGAAAGTAACGTACCGCGTCCATCTTGGTTTTCAGTCTCTTCAGGGTGTTGAGGTTCATGTTGCATAACTTCTAAGTTAATTTCATTTTCTTGAGCATCCTCTTGAAATTCGACTTCGTCTTGTTCATCCTCATCTCCAACATCTGCATAGTAATGAATTATTGCTTCTTGTTCTAGTCCTTCAGGAAAGGAAGGCAGATTTAAGCTTTGATCTTCTGTGCTGGATGGTAGCTTGTAACCCAAGTTTTTCATGGCATCCTCTAACCATTGTGGCGGGTTAACTTGACTTGGCAAAGACAAATCATTGTTACTTACAAAATCTGAAGACCCCTCCTTATTGTTGATGATGTTACTTGGGTTTCCAAGAGCACCGTTTAGCTCCACTCCATGTGTTGCAGCTGCTTCCATATCATCTCTAGAGTCAACATTTTGCATGAATTGAGTTTCAGGCACCACCTCTTCACTGTCATTTAATTCAGGATTTATTCGTTGAGATAGGCTCAAAATGTTTGTGACAGCATCAACAACTTCCTCACCTTGCATGTCAAATGCCTGGCTGCATGCCATGTCATTTAGGAGAGCATCATAATTCAATGGCCAAATACCAGTTCTTTTGAAACCTGCAATTATGTTAGATGGTGTCTGTGCCTTTTTTAAGGCTCTACTTGCAAGCTCAGCAATGTCACTCCTTTTCACATCTGCACATTTGTTCTCTGCCATCCATTTGGACCTCTCAGCTCTAAAATATGTCTTGAAAGGGCTGAACACACTCACGTCAAGAGGTTGCAACTTATGACTAGTATGTGCTGGTAGTGTTATCAAATCAATGCCCAATTTGTTTGCCTCCTCCACAGTTTGTAATGCTACATGGCTGCCATGGCCATCAAATATCAATAGGTGTCTATTATTTGGAGAAACACCGCCTGGTACTGAACGTGCAAAATGACATAGCCAATTTAAAAACAATTCCTTTGTCATCCATGCATTTGGATGTGCAGCCATACATGCTCCAGGTTCACAATTTTTAATGTAATTCTTTATCATTCTCTTTCCCTTGAACAAATAAAATCCTGGGATTGACATACCTGCTGCATTGACACAACACAATATAGTGATCCACTCCCTGCTCTTTGGTATTACCTTTGGGACATTACGACTGCCCCTCTTTGCAATTACACGAACTCCACAATTTCTTCCAGCCTGCAAACCAGTCTCATCACAATTCCAGATTTTATGAGCGCCGTATGAATAGGTTCCATAGCTTTTGGCCAAATTATCATAAAATTTGGTTACTATTGCAGGGCGCAAGTTTAAAGCTCTATCCCTGTCAAGTCCCTCAGCGGTTCGGATTGCAAGGTCTGGATGACGTTTTCTGAATCCAGCCCACCATGATTTACCAGGAAACCCATCTCTGAAGGGGTTTTGTCTTGTTTCACAAATCTGAGCAACATTTGCCTTTAGCTGCATTAACTCCAAGCCATGACCCATATCAGCCATTTCTTTGCACCATTCAACAATTTCCTCTTCTTCTTCTTCAGTTAGAACTGTTGGAGGACCCCTCCTCTTTGTGTGGGTGAGACCATTTAGCCAATAGTGTAATGATGTGGGTGGAATGGAATACTTCTTTGCTGCTGCTCTAACTGAGAACCCATTAAACTCAACATCATCTATCGCCTTTTCCATATCTTCTTTTGTCCAACCTCGGATGACACTAAGCTTCTTTGTTGCAGATGTTCTTTGAACTAAGACAATGGGTGGGTTTCTACATTCTGGTTCATTACCAGTTGGTGCTGAATTATCCTCTTCATCACTTAAATTATGTGATAATTGTACACCTCTCACTTTTGGCCTCCTTGATCTTCTAGCAATAGCACCTTTTCTCATGGTGTAAATGAAATACCTGATTCACAGCATGAAAGATGATTGTTGGAAAAGAAACTATAAATATACCAAAAATGAATGCTGGAATATGCCTAGAATATGAATGATTTTGTTTAATTTTTAGGAATTAATTGACTTGTAGTTTTCATTATGACAATGTTGTATAGTTCAACAATGTTGTATATTGCATTTCAGAATTCACTATATTATTCGTTAGAAATATGGAAGGGAAAAATTTATAATGAAAACATTAATGACTGGTGGGGTGAGCATTCAATACATGGCGGTAGCCCCGGACAACAACTGCCACGACGAGTGGACAACACTTGGTCCCATGCAAAAAAAACCAACTTTTTTGACATCTCCACAAACGCGGATCGTCCACGTGGCGCTGAGGTGGCAGTGAGGTGGCGGTGCAATGTTGGAGGTCAAGAATTTGGTGCTGCATCCATTGGTGGTGTTTTACTCTATAAATTTTCCCTTCCATATTTCTAAACGATTGGTAACAGCTTAGCTCTAAACTCTATAAATTTTCCCTTCCATATTTCTAACGACAATTCAGCAAAGGATTGGTTCCATCAAGTCACATTAGATTTTTTTGAAAAGGATTTTTCGAGAGGATTGGTAACGAACTTAGCCAAATACCAGTTCTTTTGAAACCTGCAATTATAGTGGTTTTTACTCGCCCAGGTGGTAGTGACGTGGCGCAGTGACTGTGCAAAGATATGGTGCACCACAACCGGGTCCTCTCCCCTAGTTGTTAAAGCTAAGTTGTCGTTAGAAATATGGAAGGCATATATTTATAATGAAAACATTAATGGCTGGTGGGTGAGCATTGCTAGGGGATAGGCACCGGTTGTGGTGCAGGGTCCAATAATGGAGACAGTTTTTAAATTGGTCAATATTATCTTATTCATTGATAGAATTTAAAATTTTCCTTCCATATTTCTAACGAGAACTTAACAAACTACTGTATTTCTATGTATACAATAAAAACTTATGCTAATATCACAGTGATGATTGGAAAAAATACTTTTCAACTGGAGAATGAGATATCTGGAAAAAATGAACAATACAGTGAATTTAGAAATGCAATATACAACATTGCTGGACTATAGAACGCTGTTGTGGTCATATTCCGACAGAGTTGTATATTCCAGTAGTGTTGTATTTAAAGTTATGTTTTCAATATAAATTTTGCACATGTAATTAGAATAATTTCCATCTTTTTATGTATACAATAAAACTTATGCTAATATCACAGTGATGATTGGAAAAAAATACTTTTCAACTGGAGAATGAGATATCTGGAAAAAATGAACAATACAATGAATTCAGAAATGCAATATACAACACTGCTGGACTATAGAACGCTGTTGTGGTCATATTCCGACAGAGTTGTATATTCCAGTAGTGTTGTATTTAAAATTATGTTTTCAATATAAATTTTGCACATGTAACTAGAATACTTTCCATATTTTTATGTATACAATAAAACTTATGCTAATATCACAATACATGATTGGATGACAGACACGTTCCATGTAGCAATCTTCATTTTAGCATTTATTGAGTTCTCAAAAAGCAAAGGTTCTTTTATTATTAGCTTTATACGAAATATACTGCACTTATTACTTTCCAGTTAAATGTATCACTGTCCAGTTGAATATTTCCTTCATCCATAATGGTTTTAGCAGCATTATTGTCCAATCCTTCATCAAAAAAATCTAATGTGACTCGATGGAACCAAGAGGTTGGAATCTCTAATTGAGCAGGCCCTCAATGTGCAGCGAGAAGCGTGTGTCTTTCACAACTCCCTGGATAATGCACTTTCTCTGTATACTGATCATAAATGTGGAAAAGATCAAATCCCTACCATTACTTTACAGGTTTCAACTCCTGCCCCTTTGTGTGTAAGCAAATATTTTATGTGCAAGGTTTTCTTGCGTTGATCATAGTTCTATGTTTTTTCTAATGGACTCATTGTAAATAATCTGACATATAATGGATTGACATAAACGTTGTTGCCTCCAGCCATGTCTTTAAATATTCTAATGCAACTAACATTGAAGTATTTAGAGCCAAAATGATTTAGCACCTTCTACCTACAGCTAGTGCTCCAGGAGAATGTTATTGCAGAGAAGCAATGGAGAAATGTATTAAAATTTTGCTACGTAAAGATGCAAATGAAGAACTTTTATGCCATACTATATTTGTTGCCAAGTGAGTAAAACCGTACTTAGTTAGGGATGCTTTGTGCAAACTTTGTTTAGTGAGTTTTGTGACTCTTAGAGGGGCTTTTAGTTAAAGAGCTATTTCTTCATGGATACATAACAGTGTATATAAGCTCCATTTTCTCTATAGCTGGAATAATAATAATAACATGTGATATTAGGAGTAAAAAAAAAAATCAAATCTGCACTAACTTATCATGGATAGAGATCTGTTTGTCAGTTGTTTAGTGCCAAAATGATTTAGCACCTTGTACCTACAACTTGTGCTCCAGGAGAATGTTATTGCAGAGAGGCAATGAAGAAATGTATAAAAATTTTTGCTATCTAATAATGGTTTTAGCAGCATTAATGTCCAATCCTTCATCAAAAAAATCTAATGTGACTCGATGGAACCAATCCTTTGTTGAATTGTCGTTAGAAATATGGAAGGGAAAATTTATAGAGTTTAGAGCTAAGCTGTTACCAATTGTTAGAAATATGGAAGGGAAAATTTATAGAGTAAAAAACACCACCAATGGATGTAGCACCAAATTCTTGACCTCCAACATTGCACCCGCCACCTCACTACCACCTTCAAATATATGTTTTATCCCAATTTCTCAAAATTTTAGTCTGTAGTTTTTTGGTCTCATAGAATGCCATGATGGCAGGATATGCACAAATTAGATTTGTTGAAAAGACTTCATAAACTTTAAAGCAAATGCAATTGGCATATACAACTCTGCTGCAATATGCAAACACTGAAAAAATAAATAGAGGGCTTGAATTATGAAATAGTTTGTAATTCATAAGTGTCTTACCTGAACTGCACTGCTCCTCACTTCTTCAACTTTGAGAGATGAAAATTGCATGAACAAATGGAATTGTAATCCATCCTCCAGCTTTTATTCTATCATCCTAAATTCTGATTGGTTGATGTTAGTTGACATGGATTCACTATGAAAGTTTCAATCAAATGGCTGAGATTTATTGGGATTTAATCCAATGGATAATATTTTAGTTGGTCATTTTTATTATTTTATGCAGCTGGTTACACAATTTTATTGTTCATATGGTACTGAGTTTTTTAAACACTATGAAAGGTGAGACTGACCATAATTTCATTTATTGTTATGCAGGGGTTTACTTGGGATTGAAGACTCTTACATCAAAACTAGTGCATGGGATTTGAGATCTGGTTTGGAAAGTCTTGAGAAATGACTTGTTGAAGTGACTGTAATAGATATGATGTACATACAATGAAAATATTACTTAATGAATAGTTGACTGTATAGACTTGGTTTTTGTACACTTGTATATAAATTAATATATATTTTTAGTTCTATCAATGAATAAGAGAATATTGACCAATTTAAAAACTGTCTTATTCACCATTTCATGCTTCCATGTTTAATTAATAATGATAGGGGAGAAAACAGTTGGGTTGTATTAACTTCACATGTCATTCAAAATATGTTAAAAAAAAGGTGAATGACTTTTCACCTACTATCTCCACTAATGGACCCTGCACCACAACCGGGTCCTCTCCCCTATGTCGAGAAATCTCCAACGAATCCTCTCGAGAAAGAACATTGTCTTCAACTACGTACAATGGCAATAATAACCTGACAACGAAGTATATGGAATCATTCATGGAGAGGTCTGATTTTAGGCTTTTGCTCTCTCAAGAACAAGGGGATACTCGATATATGGTGTGGAGTACATAAATTTTGCAATATTTGAATAAAACGGGATACGAGAGTCGAGGATGAGAAGGGCTTTCACGGCAGCGCAACCAGTCGATGTTAAGGAGAAGACAGCTACTCTGAATCGCCTTTACCATCACAGGACATCGGATGTGCTGTGAAGCAGCATGGCATTTCCCTACCTAAAATGGGAGCCAAGGCAGCAGGCCTTTATTTCACCAACAAGCTACTTATCATGTATTCGAAAATTGGCAATGGCAGTCTCGCGGATGCACGCCAAGTGTTTGAGGAAATGCCTGAGAGAAACGTAATCTCATGGACTACAATCATCGCTGCCTATGCCCGCCACAACCTTGGCCAGATGGCCCTCCATCATTTTCAGCAAATGCAAAGGGAAGGAGTGAAGCCAAATCACTTTACTTTCGCCTCTGTGTTGAGCGCATGTTCAGAGGCAGAGGCGCAAGCGGGGAAGCAGCTCCATGCCCGCCTCATTACCCATGGATTTCACTCGGACCTTGTGGTGCGCAATGCTCTTATTAACATGTATGCAAATTGCGGGGCAGTGAAGGATGCGCACAAAGTGCTCTCCCACTCCCAAACAAATAATGTGATTTCATGGACCTCCATGGTTGCAGGTTACGCCAAATGCGGCAACATACAGGCCGCACGCCTAATGTTTGACCAAATACCTCGCAGAAATGTGGTGACGTGGAATGCCATGATTGCAGCATACGCAGGGCAGGGTGAGGGGAGAGAGGCCCTCTCTCTCTATCACCAAATGAGACTCAGACACTCCTACATTTGGCCTATGGCCTCTACATTTGCCACCCTCGTCTCTGTCTCCACTTTAGAGCAGGGAAAGTTACTCCATGCCCACATTCTGAAATGCTGCTCTTTTCAGCCCAAGGATGTGGTGTTAGAGAGCAGTCTGGTTGACATGTATGCCAAATGTGGGAGCATAGAAGATGCACGCCTTGTATTTGAAGCAATGACTGAAAGAAACGTTGTTTCATGGAGTGCAATGATTGATGGATATGGCAAGCACGGAGAGGCAAAGGAGGCTCTCCGTCTGTTTGAAGAGATGGAGGAACATATGAAACCCAATGATGTCACCTTCTTGACTGTCCTCTCTGCATGCGCCCATGCTGGCCTGGTGGATGAAGGCCTCCGCTTGTTTCACCGCATGCAGCATCACCATCATATTTCTCCAAGGCCACAGCACTATGCTTCCACAGTCAACCTTCTTGCCCGCGCAGGATGCTTAGAGGAAGCACGGGCTTTTATGAATAAAATGGCAGAGGAAGTAAAAGGAAGGGCACACGTGTGGGGGTGCTTGCTGGGTGCTTGCAGACACCCTGCCAATGTTGAACTGGCAAAGCATGCCGCCCACAACCTTTTTGTGTTGAAACCCCAAAGCAGTGGAACATACGTTGCACTCTCCAACGTATATGCTGCAGCTGGCATGTACACTGATGCAGCAAAGGTAATCAAAGCGATGAAAGAGCGGGGGTTAAAAATGGAAGCAGCATGCTGCTGGATTGAGGTGAGAAAGGAGGTGCACTGTTTCCTTGTAGGTGATACATTCCACCCTCAAACACAAGAGATCCATGCAACTTGGGATAAATTGGAGAAGCAAATGAAACAAGTTGGTTATATACCCCAAATAAATCCCATGGGCAGATCTACACAAGAGGAAGTCATTCCCCATATTCACTGTGAGAAACTGGCCATTGCATTTGGGGTTATTAGCACACCCCCCTGCTCATCTATACGAATTTTTAAGAACCTTCGTGTATGCTTGGACTGTCATATTGCTACCAAGTTCATCTCCAAGATTGTTGGTCGGGAAATCATCGTAAGGGATGCTAATCGCTTCCATCATTTCAAAAATGGACTATGTTCATGTGGAGATTATTGGTGATATTCAGAAGAAGGTGTTTATAAGCATTGATATTGGTTAAGGCCATGAAGAACAGATATATAATGACAGGGTTCATAAATAATTTTTGACAATAGTCACATATAATGACTATGACTATTTATTATTCCTAGTCTAATAATCAAAGGCAACAATATAAGCCTAAAGCACATCAAGAAAGGAGAAAGGAAAGTCGGTCTCAAAAAAACATTTTTTTTGGCCATCTGCTTTACGATATCAGCTATGCATTCTTCAAAAGTAATTTCTAAACCAAAAAAATGAATCCAATGATGGGGATTACTTTGATTCAGATTCTAATAATGAATTGGTATTAGACTCAAGGGCATCACTACACATGCCTAGTCATTCATTCTTATGAGGGAAATAATTTTTATCAAGAAACTACTATTAGAAACTAAATGAAACTATACGTTCTAGGAACTGGAGAAACTAATGTGACAAATGGGACATGGAAAAATGTTTTATTAGTTAAAGGATCAAGAACCTCTTCACAAAGTGTTACAAAAGTCACTTGAATGTAATTTTATAACTCTTCCTCCACCTTTCAAAAATGACATTAGTAAGCCACAAAATCTAAAGTTTGATAATCATAAAAGCATATTATGACAGCCACCAATGTATTGGGAATATAACCAACAAATATTTAAAGTTACGACATAAGATTTAAGACCTTATTGACAACACTATTTTAGTAGAAGACTTCAAAATGCCTACCAATATTGTAGTAGCACAACCAACTCAACCTACAAAGTGTGTATCAATCCTCTACCATATTAGGTTGAAATGTACACAAGTGATGAAGTATATGACTCACAACGTTGTGCCTCCTCCCCATTCTTATAATACCAATTCTCACCTTATATATGTCATTATTGGCATGACTACAAAATACCTCAACCAACACCTATGATTGCATTTGATAATTGACAGATTCTTGATGATAACAAGGATTAGGGTAAACCATTGTTCATTCAAGCACATATTAATTCACACTTGATTTATACTTTAATAGTAAACAACATACCTAGTAAGAATATCTACACCATGACACTCCTTACTACTCTTGAGTACACTAATTGTCATCTACTCGGTATAACAAAATAGTTCATGGCTTTTATTGAAAATGTTAGAAACCACTTGGGGGCATTGTATTACCTTTACAAGTAAGACCAAATAAGATTTCCATATGGTTTTAGTGTTACCCTCCAATCAACATGTTAATTGGATGTCCTTGGATTAGTTTAGATAAGGGCCATCCCTTCATTTTTACTAACCCTAGGGGATTGAATGTGTCAATGATGTCTTCATAAAGGTAAGCATCTTTAACCTTCCTTTTCCCTTATGTTATATTCTAATTTGATTTATTTTGATTAATGTTTAACGTTGTAGACTAGGATAAAGTAACATATTCTTTATCTGTTTCAACACACTTATATTGTCGCTCGCCTTACATCCATCCCTTCGATTCTAACTTTTATCTATCTCTTACAACCCTACAACTCTAGTTTAGCTCTCTTTATATGCACATACCTCTTAGTCAAGATACTAGTAATAATCCATCCCTTATCCTAGAATTAGGCTTAGGAATTCTGCACCTTTGATCAAGTGTTGACTATCATCTTCTATATCCACTACTCTTACACCCCTTTGATGATATCTTTTCACATGTATAGGCCCTGGAATGGTCTTCTTTCTAAATCTCTACTATTGATAAGAGAAAAGAGATCATATATAGACATACTTAATAGACATACATTCTAGTGAACTCAACATGAATTGTACTCCACCATTAAGTGAGTCATCTTCACTTTTATAAATTTTTTTAAAAATATATCTTATTTTATCTCTTTGATATCTTCTTGCTATTATATCATTATCTACATCTAGCCATCTCAACTTTAATATTTTTTAAAATGCTCTTATCATGGTGAATCTCAATAACTCACAAAATAATAACCGGGACTCTTTATCCAAAATGACACCCTTCTATATGTTTGCAATATAGGCAACAATAAGGTTGAGAAAAAATTATGCATAACACATCCACTAATAGAATGTCCATTAGATCCCATTTGAACCAACCTATACAATAGGAAGAATTGCATCAGGAGGATGAGAAATATATAACATCTATGTTGACTACACACCCGCTATGCAAAAAAACATCCAAAACAACTCACATTTTTCGTAGAAAATCTTGAATCCATCCAACAATGCATGGATGATTATTACAACTAAAAAAATCCCATCTTAAACATTTTCTCGACCAATGGGGTATGCAAAATCATGTCCCTCCCCATATTTTCATCACATACTAATCCTTCATCTTCACTCATGGCGTGATCAACCATTAGCAACACCCCTCTTCAATCCAATCAACTTAATTTGTCTAATTAATCTACCAACACTAATCAATCCCCCTATAAATCCAACTCAGCCAAGTATATAATTCATCAATCAAATGATTCAACAACAAACTACTAGTAACAATCAATTCCTTCTAATGTAAGCTAATCTTTCTCAAATGAATAATCAACCTCATGTAATTCAATGGGAAACGCTAAATCAGTGTCCCTCCCACATCTTCCCTTTTTGGTCCTAACACATACCCTTTTCCTCAATCTCCTCTAACTAACAATTTTCTTTGATCCATTCACAAGAACCTTTAGCTCCCCATATTGTTGCTATGGACATTGGAGGTATCTCTCCATCTATCTCTTATGATAAATCTTACAACCCTACCATTCACATTAAGGTCTTTGGTGTTGTCTATAAGGACATGATCAAGGCCAACTTGTATATGACTATCAATTGCTTAGCTAAAACCCTTATAGGTGGTACTTTAGATTAATACCACATCCTTCTCACTAACTCCATCATTGTACATTAAGTTTATTCAATTCTTTAGTTGAAGAATTTCATTATCATGACTTGCCGAAAACAGGACATCAACATCTTTGTGTAATATCAAAACTAGGGTTTTAATTTAATTATATTAAAAATATGTTAAATGATGAATCTAGGATAAAAAATATAGTGAATAAGTAGTTCTTAAAAACATGTAATGATCATATTTAAATATAAACAAGAGCTATAAATTTTATGATTGAAAGTACATGTAAATGTTTATAATGATTGCATGGTTGCATAAAATCTGGAAGTTAAACAAATGAATGTCGATGTAGAAATGGGTTGTGCAAAGTGTCATCAAGCCACATGTAAAATATTTAGTGATGAAATTGAGTGTGGGTCAGATTTTCGCAAATGGGGATTTTTTTAGGTAATTCCTCCATCCTTGGATGATTTTTCCCTTTGCTATTTTGATATGAATTTGAATTTTGGAACTTAAAAACTCTATGTCTTAGGGTTTTGGGTACGTGTTCATATATTCATGCTTGCAATTGTATAATTAAATATAACCTCCCTCTGCAAACCTTGTCTTTTTCTTTGCTTGAAGGACCTAAAAAGGGTTCAGTTTTCTATGGTCAAGATTCCTCAAGCCCCTCTTGAGTTGAGATATGCCTACATATCAATCATAGGAAGAGACCTCACATTGATGTAGTTCTCCCACCCATTGAATGTGTGCAAGATGTCAAATAGTTGTGTGTTTGGAAAATAATAACCAAATAATACCTCAAACAACTTGGTAATGATATTTGGTTTAGATTGTAGCATGAGATAATATTATATGGCAAACACAAGATATATTTAGACTTAGCAACTTATTGGTGTGCTTCGAGGAGTGATATTGCAATGATAGTCCTTCTCTTAGGTTCTTTGTTTTTGATCCCTTGAATAGTCAAATATGTGAGAGATAAGGCCCTTCTAATGGGTGACATAATTGTTCTTTTATATCTTGTACGAAAAAAAATTCTACTCAATTAGATCTAAGTTGTTCCAATAAATTTGTAAATTTAAAAAGTTAATTGTTGGAAGTATTTGGGGAAAAAAATGTTGGCTATGGATAGAAATGTCAAATTTGTATGCACGTGTGATGTGATTTTGGGCTAGCTTAGTTCAAGAGATGATATGAAAGTGAAGAAATTTGACCAAAATTTTGAGGATTTGTCTGGTATATATCACGAAGGTTCTTGATGAGAAAATAATGATAAAAAAGTGTGACCTAGTGGTTATGGAGTACTAAACTAATCAAGATGTGTGGATGAATTAGTCAATTGACAATGTAAATGGGAAACAAAGAGGATAAATTCCAAGAATTATTGCTAAGTAACATTGGTCAAAATTTATGGTACTACATCTTCCCCTGCTTTAAGTAATTGAAAATTGTTGGATTAAAATAAAAGGAATTGTAGATGTAAGCCTCCCAACAAGAAAATGTATGTGCAATACTAGGAAGGGTGTGTTCACTTCTCTCTTTTCCATAGATGTGAACATTTACGCCACACGAAACAAAATTTACTAATTCTTAATGAAGATGCTTATAGAATGAGTAAAATAACATAAAACTAAAATTAAAGAATGAACATGCACACATGTATGTCCCCAATGTTAAATGCAAGGGATGTACATGCTTTCAGAAATAAATTTTGGCATTTGATCTTGTCATAAGCCACAATAGTAATTAAAAATGTTATGAGAAAACTATAACAATTGGGCATACTACGATATCCAACTTGTGCACAATTGAACTTTCCATGCAACCAACATGTTTCCATCTGTGATTTTCACAAAGCCAACATGTGTGTCATTAAACCTACCATGGAGCTAACTTTTGTTTATTTGATCCTACAATTGAGGCAACAATATTTACCATCTTGAAATATGACCCATAATGTCATGTACATGTAAGATCGATTGGAACTAAGTGGGAAAATGATTTTGAATCCTTCCTCTAAGTGAGAGAAGAGGGACAAAGATGGGGACGAGTCATGTGGATTTGAAACGGAACAGGGGAGAGTGGGACCCAAGAACATGTGGGTTGGGATCATTTCCATGCAAAAGGAGGATGTGGAAAGCTCATAGTTTCAAGCAAAAATAAAACATCGTATCTCTAAAAATGGACATCATTTCACTATCCCATATGTGGTTACTGACAAAATAATGCAAATAAATAATATAGCCTTGATATGTAAGTTTCATGGTCCAAGACCTAATATTGATGTTATTAGAAGGTGGACGCACAACAAATGGAATCCAAAAGGAAACATGGACATATCTACAATGAGAAATGTATTTTTCCTTATCCAGTTTAATATCTTAGAGGACTGCACTCATGCCCTAGTTGATGGTCCATGGTTTCTAGGAAACATGGGTTTATTTTTAAAAATATTGTCTCCATCCTTCAATCCTGATAAACAAAATATCAATGTTATACTCCTTTAGATTAAAGTGTCTGGTTTGCCTCTTGAATTTTGGGAAGATGTAATTGCTGTAATAGAAACATCTTTTGATCTTTAGTTGCTTTCGATGGAGCTACAAAAGCTAGAACTAGACTAACATATGAAATATTATGTGTTGATGTGGATATGGAAAGAGATCTACCAGATATCATTATTATACACTCCAATTTGGGTATTTGGAGACAACAACTAGAATATGAAACACATATTGCAAGATACAAGAAATGTAATAAACTTGGTCATAGTATAAAAGCTTGTCCAAAAAAATATGGCAATGGAAGTACAAAGGAAAATAAAAACATAATCAAATGGAATGAAAATATGGAAGATAATAGATTAAGAAAGTGAAGATGCAAAAGAGAGTGAAATTTCTCAAGAAATTCCACATATATTAAATAAAGAAGAATAAAAAATAGAAAGACAAATTAGTACCGAATAAGGAGAAATAGTTGCATAAACACAACTGGAAGAGATTCTAATGCCTTTTATAGATCTAGAAGAGAAAGGGAATGAGAATGAGGAGGTTCAAGAGGAAATATACAATTTGTCAGAGTAGGAATATGAGGAAAGGGTAGAAAAAGATGTAAATTCAAAAGAGAATGAAATGGATTTGGTGAAAGAATCAGAGGATAGTCAAGAAATGGATTTTAATAGAGAAGAGAAAAGCAATATGAAGGGAAAACTTTAAATAACGACGATTCCAATAAAATGAGTAATTAAATGCCAAGGAGCCTCTTCTTTAATAACACAAAAAAACACTTTGAGAGCGGATGTATAAGGAAATACCATTATAGGGAAAATGAAAACCAAAGATGAGAAAAAATTTGTCTACATGAAGATAAATAGAAGAAGCTAAGAAAAATACCTTAGACCAAAAAGGTACCAAAAAATTCCCAAGATTCAAATGAATATCATAACTTAGAATATTAGAGGACTTAATAGTGTAAATAAGAAAATAATCTTGAAGGATTTTATTCTGACTCATAAACCCACCATCTTGGTTTTGCAAGAAACCAAAATGGATGCTAACAGATTTAAAGATTCAAGTAATAAAATTCAAAGAAATTATTAGATCAGTCGTGTGATTTCTAATGGTGCTTCAAGTATGTGGGATGTAAATATGGTCAAAGAAGGTATTATTATTGAGACACTAATCATTTGATTGTTCTCTCCACATCTCTACACAATAATAAAACCTAAATTTATTCCAATATCTGTGCCCCTAATTGCACAAATGATAGAAGAAATATATTGTCTGAGGTAAGTAATTTCAGAAATAAATGTGTAAATTTTGACTCTCTTGTTTTAGGGGACTTTAACACCCCCATCTCTCCGGTTGAAAAAAAAAAGGGAAATCAAGACTTCAATATAAGCATGGAAAATTTTTATGACTTCCTCTCACATAATAATATATTTGATATTTAGTTAAGGGGATTCAAATATACGTGGAAAAATAGGAGATTTGGAGAAAATATCATAGTGGTTAAACTAGACAGAGATCTAGTTTCCTCTTACTAGTTTCTCGCTTAAGATTTTTGAGTCTCAACTCTTCCGAGAATTGGGTCTGATCACAATCCTCTTTTTCTTAGTCTTGATAGTAAAGGAAAACATGCTCCTACTCCTTTAAAATTTGAGAAAATGTGGAATAAGCATTTGGACTTCCATAATAGAGTTGAAGAATGGTAGAAGATGGAAAATACAGGTTCAACCATGTATATTTTGGATCAAAAGTTGAAAAATGTGAAACTCAACGGTTAAAAAAGGAATAAATTAGTCTTTGGAAATATATTTGAAAGGAAAAAAAGATAATCGGTGATCTTGTTTTGTTGGATACTAAACTATAGAATTTGGGAATGGATGTTAATGATTATTATAGGGAAAAATAGCTTCTCAATGAACTACACAATATCAACACTTGTGAGGAAATTCATTGGAGACAAAAATCTCAGGACATGTGGCTTAAGGAAGGGGATAAAAAAACACAATATTTTCACATGACCACCCTTAATCATAGAATCCATAGCAGGATTTCTTCTATAATCAGTAGTAATGGCTAGGAAAGCATGGACAAAGAAATCATTAAAAAAGAGAATGTCGATAACTATAAAAATACTATCTAAAGAGGGATATGAGAATGATAATTAAATCTATCTGTTACTAAAATGTATACCTCA
This sequence comes from Taxus chinensis, assembly GCA_019776745.2. Taxonomy (NCBI): domain Eukaryota; kingdom Viridiplantae; phylum Streptophyta; class Pinopsida; order Cupressales; family Taxaceae; genus Taxus; species Taxus chinensis. The sequence goes on along the minus strand of CM034148.1, from coordinate 503,280,391 downwards.
ATGCCTAGAAATTCAAGAAGGCCTGAATAAACTTATTGCACCCTTGGATATGGAGGAGCTCTGTAAAATTGTTTTCTCTTTTGGAGGAGAAAAGTCTCCTAGTCTTGACAGTTTCCCAGGTTGTTTCTTTCAAATTTACTGAGAAATTTGTAAGAATGATCTTCCCAAAGCCACTAATGAATTCTTCTAGAGTGGAAACCTTCTAAAAGAAATAAATAATACATTCATTGTCCTAGTTCCTAAAAAATCACGTGCTAAACATTTCAAATATTTTTGTCCTATTAGTCTCTCTAACACAATATAATGTTTTTTAAAAAGACTATAATAACGAGAATGCGGCCTATTCTAAAAATAATTATTTCTTGGTAGAAAAGTGGTTTTGTGTAAGGAAGGAAAATTTAGGATGGAATTGTGGTGATGGATGAAACAATTCATTCAATGGAAAAGAGAAAAAAAGTTGGCATTGTAATCTAGATATGAACAAGGATTTTGATAGAGTTTCTTGGGATTTATTAGATAATGTGTGTTTCACCTGATTCTAGATGCTTTCTTTAAATTTCAACGAAACAAATAAGGGTAATGGGCTAGGAGAAATACTTGTTGAAATGCTGGTTGTAGGTTGTTGCGCATGTATGACTTCTAGATCCACAACTGATTGTGAGAGCTTCCTTTTTTCTTGGAGGAACTACTTGAAATGGAAAAAAAGACCACCAGATAAAATTTAAACAATATATGTAGTGGACTTCCTAGCATGTGCTAGATCCAGGAAGTGTGATACTTCCTAGATGGTTGTCAATCCACTGTTTAAAACAATTTAATGCTTACAATAAAGGAAATCCTACTGTAGTTAAAATGATCTGGGTATCTCATTCACCTACAATAAGCAAATTCATTCACAATAGGCTAAGCTATGACATAATCTGAAGGTCAAGGTCTTTATCAGGGTACTGTTACTAGTTAGGGTGACATTCTGGGTAGTTTTGGGTATTGGGTGGAGAATGGAAGCTTTGTTCTTGGTTTGTGGTAAAAAGCACAGAGACCGACGTTAGTCTGGTGTGATCGATGTCGGTTTAGGTTAACCGGCGACGGTTATGGGTAACCGGCGTCGGTATGGTCAGGGTACATGAAACTCAATAAAAACTTGGCTAGGTGATAGATCTGAGGCTAGATGAAGATGGGAGGGTGATGGAAAGTTTTTTATAGATCTGAGGTATGCACAGGAATGATTAGGGTCCAGGTATGGGTAGTGCAAGGGTGTGGATAAAAAGATGGTCAATTTTGCATGGAGGTAAATGATGGGGGAATAAAAATGAGAGCAGAAGTTAATAACAGATGTAAAAGGATCTACCAAATGATAAATGGATAAGTGTTGGTTAACAAAACTTATTGTTTGTATGAGCTTGATGCCTGGTTGGTAATGGTGGGTGATCAAATGGAATGAACTTGGTGTAGTGTTGGCACTTCCTCGGATGCTCCCGTGAAGGATAAATGGCTATGTGATTGCTTCAGGTACTGGCTATTGATGCTTTGATGCTTGTTCTAATGCTAGTTCTGCTTACATATAACTCTTGTTTCATCACTTGTTCTCAAAAGATATGATTATCTCTCAGAAATGTACCAAACTTGAAATAAGGTTGTTTTGGGAGTTAAATGGTAACTGACGGCAGTTCCAGCTTAACCGGTGACATTTTAGGGTAACCGGCATCGGTTAGGGTGGGATTTCCTAGGTTTACTAAACTAGGTAGATCCCCTTGATTTTATGGGATCTCGTTTCGTTTACTCCATGGATTAGCATGGAAGCTTCCTTCTAACATGCGGGAATGTAGTTAGAGGGAATGTAGGCATTGATTTTTAGGGTTTGGGTAGGTCTTAGTTAGTTATGGCAACTTACTAAGAATAGGTCTTAGGGTGAGGTGGTTAGATGAGGTGTCTAGGTGAGGTGGATATGTGGGAATTATCCCAATTAGGATACTTAAATAATAAATATGGTGAGGATAATGAGTTAATTTAATTAAATTAATATTATAATTGGGTGAAGGGGGCCATGGCTAGGTGGATGTGTTCAAGGTATTTATTTATCGAGGGACTAAGGGGAGTGTGAACCAATTTTTGTCTCTACATTTTCCCCCTTTTTGTTACGTAGCTTGCATTGGTAAGCGACGCTAACAAAAATAAGATGTGGTTACCCCATGTGTGGGTGAAGGTGATCCCCCTCAAACTAGGAACTGATGAGGCAGAAGGAAGAATCAATGAGTGGTTTGATAAAAGGAGAATGTGATGAAGGGGAAGGTGGGAAATGCGGGAAAAAAGGGAAAAGGGTCCACTCGGGTAATCTAGGTAATGGGTCAGGGTCAAAGGTAGTATCAGTCAAATGCACACACATGTATAAATTGTAGCACGGTACCAGGATGAAGAGAAAGCAAACTCTACATTGTTAAAGGTCGATAGGTTTATCCAAATAAGGTTGAAGTGATTCCGGTATCCAAGGTATAGGATATGGTCAGGAAACACGACGCAAGTTAGGTGCAGGAATGTTTAGGTGTGTTCTGGTACACCAAAGGTTGGGTCAGGATAAACGGTCATGGAAAGAGGCAAGGTAAGGTCAGGATGGCAATCAACATAGGTAAATGTGCTGTAAGGTATATTAAACACATGGGGTCAAAGGTCACTAGCAATGTTCCAGGTCAAAATATCTAGGTCACGACATGGGTAGGGCCGAGGTATGGGAAAAATAATGAGTCCTCGAATGAGAACGAGGTGAGGGGATAAAGGGTAAGGTCAAGAATATCAAGTGGTGTGGCTAAGGGAGGTGAGTGTAGGATAAAAAGGGATTTAGGGAAAACATTAGGGGTAGGGGGCACGGTAAAAGGTTAAGCAGGGAAAAAAGAGTGACGAGTAGGGTAATAGGGTGAACTTATAGGAAATATGGAAGAGAGGGTGATAGATGCCGGTCAAGGGTTACCGATGCCGGTATAGGGTAGCTGACCACGGTAAGGTAGGCCACGTGACCAATTTCGGTGAAGGGAAAACTGACGTCAGTTAGGTCGGGGATGTTATAAAAAAGAAAAATTCCACATTTTTTAGAATCATTTGTTCCATGTGAAATAGAGGAAAATGACATGAGAGAGAGGGAAAGTTGGAAAGTGAGAGAGAGAGAGATTGGGGACTGAGTTAGCGAGCCATGTAGCAGGTGATTGGTAGTGGAGAGGCGAGTCCATGAGATTAGATTGGTTGATTTTATTGGTTGGAGGTAAGGTGACATATTGGTGATGGCAGAGGCCAGAGAGGGATCGGGCGGGGCACCGGTGTAGTGGCCAAACATGCCACCATGGTGATGATAGCATGATGAGGTAAGCATCAAACCCTTTCTGTGTTTTGTGTGATAGATTAGGTGAGAGTTCGGGTGGTGAAAAATTGGGTTTGGGGGGGAAAATGAAATTTAAAATGTGGGAGGGTGAATTGGGTAGAATAGGAGCGAGGAGAGAGGTAAGTGGGTGAATAGGGGGTGGGATGGGGTTGAGGGGAAGTGTAAGTGAGAATGGGTGGATAGAAGAGTCAGGAGAGAGAGTTTTTTGAGAGGGGAGGGTTTGGGGGTCGCGGATTTCACTGTGACTAGCGTCAGTCGGGGTTAGCTGGCATCGGTAGGGTCAAACCGGTATCGGTCACGAAACAAGTGATCGATGCCAGTTTAGGGGTGACCGGGGTCGGTTAGAGATAACTAGAACTAGTCAGGTTTTGGAGAAAAGGGGGCCAAAAGGGCCCTAGGTCAAGTGGGTAAGATAGGGAAGGGTCGAATAAGGTGTGTTGGTGAAAAACCTAGTGTAGGTGGGGGGTAAAATGGGTATGGGGAAATGATAGTGGGTGGGGGTTTGGGGGGGGAGATAGAAATGTGATAGGAAGGTAGGTTGAGGTGAGACAGTGGGTATAGGTGAGGTGTCAAGGGTGAGTGTGGGTATGATGAAGGTAGATTAATTTGATGTTTATACTAGATGCAGGGGAGAGATCAGCTACAGATGAGAGATAGGGAGACACCCATGCTCTTGAGAGTGTGAGGAGCAGAGACAGTTGAGGAGTGGTGGAACATGGAGGAGGTGGGATTGATTGGGGTCCAACCCTATCAGCATGTAGTCTAACAGCTGAGTCTGATGGTCGCTCTAATTGATAGATGGGATTTAACGACCAACACGTTCCACCTACTGACAGGTGAGATGAAAGTCACCTTGGAGGACGTGTTTAGGATCCTGTGGTTATCGATACTGGGGACGCAGGTGTACTCGATATCCTCTGAGGCCTTAGAGGAGTTGATGCTGATAGTGTTTGGGGAGGGACTAGCAGACATGACATTCCATAGTGCCATTTTGAGTTACGGGGGGATGTACCTAGCTCGTCTAGAGGAGATGAGGCTAGTAGTGCTACTGGTGGAGGTAGTGTGCTACTTCACACTACCGAATGTAGAGGGTGGGATATTTCCCTGCTCCTTGATGGGGGTTTTACATGACATGGTGATGGATCGAACCTCCTTTTCCTAGGTGCCAAAATTCCTAGTGTAGTTATACAGAGAGCTGTAGGTGTATGGGCATCTACATAGGTTCAGCTTATGTTGCATGTTTATTATACACTACCGGGCCTATGAGCACATAGTTTGTGTGAAGAAAGTGGGTATGCCCTGAGTAGATGCATTTCCACTGAGATTGGTTCAGGTGGGGTACATGTGATGGGTGTTTGTGATTTGAGAGCGTCGATCAAACAGGGATACACATGATGTAGCATATTACATGTGTTTATTGGAGGGGTTATCTGGGGTGGAGATCATATGGAGACCATATGTGGGCTATCCCTCATACAGATGGATGCATGATGAGCTAGATGGCCTTCAGCTACTGAGATGGATAGAGGGGTGAAGTTCCGGGGAGCATGAGATGATCCCAGTTGACAGGGTTAGATGGTAGTTTGGGCTACTATAGGACATACCTCTACCCTTCCCACAGTACATGAGAGATGACGTGGAGAGGCCATTACCTCTACCATAACTGATAGTACCCATAAGGCAGGAGGAGCAGGTGGTAGACCGGTAGATTGATGATGCCAGAGTGATAGACAGATATATGTAGTAGTGGGTGGCTCATTTACGAGCAGTACCACCTAGGCTGGGGTAGCTGGATCCAGCCACTATCACAGTGTAGAGAGATTCCCTTCTGGGGTAGGTGGCAACCCTAATTACCCAGTTGGGGATGGTTAGGAGGCAGTTAGCTAGTTCAAAGGTGGAGGTGGTTGAGTTGCATGCACAGGTGGCCAGTATTCAGGCCCAAATGGCCCAGGGTGGAGATGGATATGGTGATGATGGTCAGGTGGCCGCCCTATAGGCACAAGTGACAAGGTTACAGGGCTAGTTAGTCATGACACAAACAAAAATTAGGGCCTTATAAGCCCAAATACAGGCACAGGGCAGGGTCTGATGGCACCACCACAGGCACCGGGATAGGGTCTCAGTTCATAGGCAGGGGTGGGATAGGGTCCCACAGGGCAGGTATAAGGTCAGAGGCCGATGGGGCCACCACATATAGTACCCATATCCAGTTTATGGGAGGTGAGAGATGAGGCCTGGTATTATCAGGAACAGTTGACGGCAGTAGGGATAGATTGTCTATTATATGCCGACTATAGGGCATGATAGGCCTCTAGTGAGAGGACCTGGTCATGCACCCATATCCTAGAGAGCACAGGGCACCATCGAGCCTCGAGACATGGTTAGGGTGAGACCACCAATTCATGGAGGCCAGCTCCAGTTGATGTACCAGCAGGGAACCAACCACCACATATGATGGGTGGGGAGATGTTAGCAGGTTACCAGATAAGAGTAAAGGAGGCAGAGGGGACATGCAAGATGGATATGGAGGATTTCCACTGAGATAATGCCTGATATATGGATCTTGATTTTGATGTAGTTTTGATTTTTGATATGTACTGGCATGTGTGCCAAGAGTTGTTATAGTTTTGATCATATACCAGCCTACGTGCTGAAGATGGTGAGACTGTACGAGAGTTTTTGTATTTTTGAGCATATACCAGCCTGTGTACTAAGAGTTGTTATATTTTTTGATCATATACCGGCCTGCGTGCCAAAGATGGTGAGGCTGTATGAGAGTTTTTGGAGAGATGGACATGATTTGATATCGGTGTACATTGGAGAGATACACATATTTATATGATGAGATGGATGGTTTGATGATGATTTTTTGATGGAATTTGATGTTTATGCATAGATGGATGAGTGATAGGTGTGTTAGGCATGGTTGAGTCAGGTCATAGGCATGGTTGAGTCTAGTTGGTGTTAGGCATGGTGGAGTCAAGTCATAGGCATGGTTGAGTCAGGTTGGTGTTAGGCATGGTTGAGTTAGGTCATAGGCATGGTTGAGTTTAAATTGGTTGAGGTTATGATTCATTAATTTGTGCAATGAAGGATGATATGGGTCATGTTTAAAATGTTTTATAATACATGCATGAGGATGGTAGAGAAATGGTAGTCATAATAAATGTATGTTGTGATGATGATAAAAATGTTAAGCAACTTGTTGTTTGGTTGGTTTCATTTCCAATTTTTTATATAAAAAGGAAACTAAGTAGGGTAGAATGTGATTTAAGAAGATGAAAGATGAATTGGTTAGGGTAGAGAGTGTCCGAGATAACCTCCAAGGGCCCCATGTCCTCGGAGTGCTGCCTATGTAGTCCCGACAAAAAGGGACCTTAGGCTGATGTAGTTCTCCCATAAGTTAGGGAAGAATGTGAGGAGGTACGAGAATGAGGTGGTAGATTTTAGGCATGATTTGGGTTTAGGTCTGTTAGGTGTGGCTGAGTTGTGGGAAACTTGGTATAGGTGATTTCAAGTGTGGTGGAAGAAGAAGATTACCTAAAGTTAAGCATCAAAGACCAAGTCCTATATAAGGTAATCAATACGTAATAAATAAGGTTAAAAGATAAGAGGGGGCAAGAAATCCATGTGATTAGTGAGGATCATAACTGGTGGACCATACTGTAGGTAGGCTAGTGAACATAAGACCCTAAATACTTTACATGAGTGATTATCCTAAGGGTGAAAATTAGTCACATGATCACCAAATGTCATGGTTCCACGAGATCCCTTGAGGTGGTAGGAAATTGAAATGTAAATGGGGCGAGGGTGAAAAAGTTATTAGTTTATATGGTATTTGGTAGCAGGCCTTGTGGCAAGAGATCCAAAGTCACAATGGGCAAGTCCATGACAGTTTTATTTTTCTATTTTGACTTGTATGTGAGATAGATTGATTGATGCAGGAATTCTATCTGGGATGAGGAAATTAACTCCTTGAGGTCTTTGTGAAGTTGATCTATTGATAGCAGAAATTGTACAGAGGGAGTGGGATCCCATGTGAGGGATTTGAATTCATGGACAAGACCAAGGTGAAGAATAGGATTCTTGTTCAAAAATCAGGGTGAAACGACCATGTGATCTCATCTAAAAGCAGATGAAAAGTATCAATGAGAATCATGCTAGGTGCAGCGCCATGGTACACATATTCAAGAGAAGATAACAAGTGACGGGTATGCACATGATTCTTGTTTAATCATTGGTGAGGTGTAAGAAGTGGATAACACTCAAGGGATGAGCATGGAAAGAGGCAAAAGGTGAGGTAGGACTAAAAGTCAATAGTAGAATGGTTGAAGATGTAAGGAATTAACGGGCTCAGGTTTGGGTTTACCATCGAGTGAAGATAAATGATAAGCACCTGATCCATAAGTATGAGTCACGATGTATGGTCCAAGCCAATTAGGAGAAAATTTTTCCCATTTACTTTTTTCTGCTTTGGTTACATGTTGATTTTCTTTCAGGAAAAGGTCACCGACTTGGAAAGTTCGTTCATGGACATGTTTATTGTAGGCACGTTGGATATGTTTTTGATAAACTTGAAGATGGTCAAGAGCATTAAGATGAAGTTCATCTAATAACTCAAGCCATGGTAAATGGTCCTAAAAAAATTCATCATCATTGAGCATGTCATGAAGAGAAATGCAGAGTGAGGGAATCTAGACTTTGTAACATCCTCATTTTAGTACATTAGAACAAGATTTTTTTTTTGAAAGGTGATTATTAGTTCTAAATACATAATTTAGAACTCACAATTCATAACAATCATTCTTATAACAGATAACCATATGCAGCTGTAATGACTCGGTGTACCACCGATCTATTCATTCCATGACTCGGTGATCTACCGATCTATTCATGAGTATCATAGAGTTGGCATTTTTATCTTAACACTTCACTCTTGCGGTTCTCTTCCCTAATCTGGGATTTCAGAATGCTCTATCCAAGGAACCTATCTAAATAATTGTTACCATTATTCATCGGCATCACGTCCCTTAGACTAGGTGACATAGGACAACGCAATCAGCAGCTTGCGATACTTTGGCCAAAGATTTGAAACATACTGTTCATGTCTCGTATTCCTTGACGACATACTCGTCAATCTAGAATATGTCCTTCACCCCATTCTGATGTTATATAGAATGTCTTATACTGACTTCTGTCAGCCTCCCCTGTCCCAAGTTATTCACTCAGGAACGGGTTAATACCATAACACACGTTATAAGGATGCTCTTGAAGACTAGGGATAAGCTGACATACTGGGTCAACCACTGTTAACCCCGTGTGTCAAGGTACCCCGAGTCTCAAAGGGTAGCCTCATAACATGACTATGGTCCTAACCAGTCCCAGAGGAAAAACTTGTTCAAGTTTCAGGTGTAAATCTTAACGATCAATGCAAAAGGGTGTTGCCATATGTCACCTGCATTTTTGTATCCTCGAAAATATCCTAATCTTCTTGAAGGTACAACCCTACAGTTGACATGTGTCAACATCCTACAAAACTGCCTCGGAAAGATTTACATAACTTCAAGAAGTTACTTGAGTTGAAATTGAATTAAAGACCCTCCTAACTAGGTAGTCTTTTCCCAACCTTGGGTTCCACACCTTTGAGTTGCCTTACGCAATTAAGTTCAATTTCATCGAGAGAAGTTTAATAAGATTTGAGACCTCGTCAAGGTGTCCATCGGTTCCTAATAAATATTATTCCTCATAATTGGGAAATATCCCTAAGTTCTCTCATAAGGAAACTAACTAAACATGTAAGGGTTTATATCAACTCCGAAGACTAAGATTTATCTTACTGCTTATTATAAAACATGGTGATTTAAAACCATCAATTATGTTGCCTTGACTTAGATCATGGATAGGGAGTAATAGATTACTCTTCCTGTTAAAGCTACATATCAGGGCGTAGTTTAACCTTAACTTCCCTAAAATGTAGTGGACTAATTTCCAATTTAGCCTTATTCATAATATAAAAGAATTTACTATTCATTCATGAAGTATTTGGTCACATAATTTTTACAAGGCCTACTTAGAGAATCTAACTAGCTCCCAAGGCATATAATAATAAAAATGCACTCACATTCATTCAGATCTAAGAAGTTCAATCCAAAAAATAAAAATGTAGCCAAATAAGTAACAATATCCCCATTTCATTCATTTCCAAACCATACAATTACAACTTATGCACTTCGGCACATTTGATACAATAATCAACATCAAAAGAATATCTTTCTTCCTATAGTACAATTAGAGAAATCAAGTTGGAATTCATCATAAAAACCAGATTAAATAATCTGAGCATCATATCAGATCTACGTGCCTTTACCACTTACGATGTCCATCTGCGAAAATTGCTAGCATAGGTCAGTTCAGTGAACTGAGCATGATAAGCACTAATTCTTAAAACAATTGCATTCCACCAATTGTTCTCATTAAACAACCTGTTTAAATGAAATCATTTCTTCAAATCCTTAAACATGAATCAGGCTAATCATCTTTCTACAATTATAATATGACTTTAACACATAACTCATATTATAGCTGCCAGTTAAACCTAAATATTTTTCAGATGATTCATCATATATATTAGAGAATAAGAAGAAACAAAATGAATCCACAATATCCATCCATTTGAAAACCAAGGATAGTAATAATCCAACAAAATTACTCCATTCAAGAATGAATTCCTATCAGTATGTGTATCCAACAGATGTGCATTTAACAATTCAAGAAAAGATAGATTATAACCTCCAGCAAGTTCAACTGACGGGATTTCTTTATACTCATAACATTATTTTAATGAAATTGATAAGTATACCAACTTCTACTACAATACTATTTTTATACAAGTGGATAACCGAATAACTCAAACATGATAATAATATAACCATTGATAAGGAAAGAAGACTCTGGTCAAGAGTCAGTACTTACCAGTCTCTCCTTACAAATTTAACAATCTATTCTTCTTATGCCTGTACCATAGAGTTCACATAGAGATACAAAAGAAGAGAGCACTCATAATTTCTAGACAAGGGAGAGAATATTTTCTTATTCCAAAATCCCTATATCAACATATACTTTACAGCTTAGGAGAAAGAAACAGAGGCATTCAGATCTCCATTCCAAATAGGTTCAGGACTGTACCAACCTCCCAGGAGTAATGCATATACATTCAATCTTGAATTAAATTAATGAAGAAGAGAAAGAAAGAAAATCAACACCCAATTTTACCATTAGCTCCAATCTGATAGAACTGTTTAAAAAGGTCGCCCTAAGATTCCAAGGGTCTTACAATTACACATTAACAAAAGACACAGATTGTTATAAATGAAATACATATGTGTTCAATATCAGTACACAATCATGGCCCAATTAAAACAGTCTTCCCTTCACCTAGAACTCGAATCATTTTAGACTACGAGTTAGGGTAACCACTATCATTACTTACTGATAGGTAACACTAACTATTTCCAGTCATTACAGTGGATAATTTGTTATTGTGTTTCAAGGATACCAAACAAATAGCACTTCCAGTATTACTAGATGATTTCTAATGATAGATTTCAAGGTCACTACAGGTGAAATCAACACAATCCCTTCCCTTCCAAGTACAAAACCTGATTTCCATCCATGCAGATCTAGGATTACCCACCCGTTATTAAGAATCAGAGTTCCTTAAAGCAATATTTCTCTCAGTCAGGCTGTGTTCCCATTAACCAAGTAAAGTCGTAAAGAAAGCAATAGCTACACTAATATTTCATCACATATAGAACCCATAATCATTGACCATCTAGACCCTTTTCACAGAGGTACAGGCTTAAATTCAACATATTTCTTATGCATACGACTAAATTAGTTGAGCTCAAAATAAGGAACTACAGTTTCATCACAATTCAATTATATATTCACCTGAAGCTGTCAAGCAATAAAAGAGCTCTTGCGACCAAGCAATAATCAATAAACCAACCAAATTAGACACAACAATTCCTTCCATGTCATTCTTCAAACATGAAATCATCCAACGCAACGTCTTACATGGTACAGTTAGGAACTCATTACCTCAGTCGAACAAGAGACTAGGAAACAACATATACAGAAGTCGAATCCATAATGTATACACAGCAAGGACTTCAACAGAAGTCGAACCAGCATGTAAACACAACAAGGACTTCAACAGAAGTCGAACCAACATGTAAACATAGCAAGGACTTCAACAGAAGTCAAACCAACATGTAAACACAACAAGTACTTCAACAGAAGTCAAACCAACATGTAAACACCACAAGGACTTCAACAGAAGTCGAATCAACATGTAAACACAACAAGGACTTCAACAGAATTCGAATTCATATGAAAACACTGCAAGGACTTCAACAGAAGTCGTATCCATAAAGTAATCACAGCAAAACATTTCAACAGAGTCTTCGTATAACCAGGGATTCCAAAATCAACAAGAAAAGAAGAAAACCAATACATTGCTTCCAGCCAAGCCAACTGTACAAAAAAAAATCATCTGAACAGAGTTGTTCTAATGAAAGCATTTGAAGGAAAGCAAGATTTTTAAAAGTTAGGGCCTATCATTCCTGATAGTGTCACTTAAAAATTTGAAGAAGACCTCTGAATGTGCTCGCACCTTCTCTTCTTCTTCCACGATAGATTAAACAACAATAAATTATTACCTTCATGCCTTATAAACTTTCCCCGACAGAGAAGGAAGCTAGAAATTCTCAAAGTTGCCATGCAACACAGAGTAGACGACTGGTTCGAAGAACCAGTGCTCAAGCAGAGTGAAAAACAGAATGCATGGAAAACCAAAAAACCAAACAATATTCCATTTGCATGCCTTCCCAAGCAATCCACGCTCGGGAACCAAAGTTCATTAATTACATTAACTGCCATCCTCCCACCTATTCTCCATTGCCACCGACCGCCAAAATTGGTGATCGCCAAAAGAAAACAAACAAACACTCCCATACTTGGTGATACTGCCACGTCAGGTCATATTAGCCGTTTGTAACCTCCACCAAACCTGATAGCATCCCAAGTCCTTCAACCTTATCCCCCTCATAAATGCCATGGAAACCACCGCCCATGACTCGCGACCCTTCATAGGTCCCCCTCCATTCTTATCATTAGTTAAGATAGGTTAGATCATAGGGTTAAGACATTAGTCTCACTTCCATAGCGCTAGGTGTAGTTAACTCTTAGGAGCATTAAGCTTATAGTTTAGGGCTAGGTTAGATTAGCAATTATTTTAACCAATAGGTTATAGTTTAGGTTAAGATTATTAACCTTAACGAATCAAATCTAGGTCTCCAAAATAGGACCAATCAAAGTTAGAGTCCATACAGGGTAAAACATTCCTGTAAAGGATTCTATTTGGCATCACTAAATTAAGCTTACAGTATAAACATGAACATCTTACCTGGCTTAAGGTCTAGGCCTTCCTGATGTTATGATATCTGTAACCAAAGTCCATTTATCATGATCAGCCTGAGTTAAACTCCGGGATTGATCATTCAAACTCATTCAGACCTTGTAACTTTCGTAAGGTCAATAAATTTTGTTCATCCTGAATAAGCTTAAAACATTCCTTGGATCAATGCAACTGATCCAAGGCTGAGTCATAAAGATGGATAAATCCACAATTCATCCAAAAATCAAATTGAACTCAAGTGCGAAGAATGAAAGAAACAAAAGAGTCCAAGCATATTCTGGCTCAGTCAAAGATCTTCAAGAGCAAAGAAGATACAATCCATATCAAGCATGACTTCACAAAACCAAAGGAACATGTCCTTATACAGAAGAAATCATATATCAACACTTGAATGCTCAGGAGAAAGTAACAATAGTTCAGGGTGTTATAGACTTCGAGAGGTAGAACAACCTCTGTATCATAGACTAGAGAAAAAGGCATAGCAGAAGTGGAATTGCGAATACTAGTGCGGTATGCCCACATAGCAAAAGGAATGTGCGTATGCTAGTCCTTCACAATATTGTTAATCACTTTCATGAGAATTTTTTTCAAGGTTTTGTTAGTGGATTTGGCTTGGCCATTGGTTTATGGGTAATAAGGTGACGAGAAACTTAGATGAATGCAAAAGGAATCGCAAAGTTTTCGTAATGTTTTATTTATTAATTGTCTTTCATTATCAGTGATGAGGTGATGAGGAACACCAAAGTGACAAATGATGTGATGATTGATAAACTCATATATTTTCTCAGCTTTCGTGGAGATGAGTGGTATGGCTTCAACCCATTTTGTGTAGTATTTAGTAGTGGTGATGATCCATTGATGGCGTTGGGAAGAATGGGGATTGATCTCTCCGACAAGATCCAAACCCCATTGAGAAAATGGCCAAAGGTCACAGGTGACCTGTAAGGCATGACTGGGTGTATGATCAAGGTTTTCATGTTGTTAAAATTGTACACAACACTTGATGTAATCACAACAATAAGGGTTGAGGGTCGGCCAGTAATATCCTAGGTGAAGAATACACTTAGCAACAGTAAGGCCACTGAAGTGACCTCCACATATGCCATCATGAAATTCCTTGATGGTATAAGGAATTTCAGACCTCGTGAGGCATCGTAAGAGAATACCATCAAATATGCACTTATAGAGGAGGCCCCCCATGATGACGTAATGAGATACCTTTTTGAGGAAGGCACGTTGTCCATTACGGGTGAGATTAGGAGGTAAGATGGAGAGAGAAAGATAGTCAGAGTATTGTTTATACCAAAGGTCACTCGGGTCTAGGGTGACGGTTCTGATGGAGTAAACGTTGTGAGATAAATAAGAGGGTGATTGGAGTCATTGTATGGTGACAAATATTTTAGAATCAGTAGGCAAAGAGGGTATTTGAGAATCTAAGAAGGCCATGGTATCTACAAATTTGTTGGTTGAACGTGGGACAATTTGAAGGGCATAGCGGTCGAAGGTGGTCAAAAGTATGTCTACGTGATGTTTGTACTTTTGAAGTGTCTCATTACAACATTGGTATATACCATTGACTTGGTTTACGACCAATTGGAAACCACCAAATATGTTAATGGATTTGACATCCAAGGCATAGGCAGCTTGGAGACCTAATATGAGTGCTTTGTATTCGGAAATATTGTTTGTACAATCAAAATCTAGTTTGAAAGACAAAGGCATGGGTTCACCATCAAGCAGAATGAGGATAACACCAGCCCCACCCCCACAATGACACTTGGAACTATCAAAGAAGAGTGTCATTTGGTAAGCGGGTTTGTCTAGGGAAAGGGTGGAAATTGACTCATTTGGAAATTCAAAATTAGAGGGTTGATCCCCAGAAATAGGTGCATCGGTTAATTGGTCGGAGATAGCTTGGCCCTTAATGGAATTTTTATGAATGAATTCGAGGTCGAGGTAGGCAAAAAATATAAGCCAACGTGCGAAACACTGATTTTGATAAGGTTTGACATAAATGATGTGTAAGGGGTCGGTGTTGATCACAACATAGGTTTTGTGGCTGAGTAGATAATGTCAGAGTTTTATGGAAACAAAAACTAAGGATAAGTAAAGTTTTTAGGGATGGGTGTATTGGGTTTGATAGTCCTAAAGAGTATGGATTATGTAATAAACCATCTACTCCCTGTTTTGTTCATCGTGATGAGCGAGCATGGCTCCTAAAGAGTGATCAACATGAGATGTATAGGTAGAAGGGTTGATTTTCTTTAGGTGGAATGCATACGGGGGGTTGAAGAAGGTATTGTTTTAAGGCCTCAAAATATTTGTGGAAATCATCATCCCATTTAAAGGAGAAATCATTCTTAAGAAGGTGATGAAATGTTTGACACCAATCAGATAATTGTGAAATGAAATGGTGAATAGAATGCAACTTACCTGGCAGGCTACGGAGTTGCCTAAGGTTAGTGGGTTGAGGCATTTCCAGAATGTCCTTGAATTTAGTAGGGTCAACTTCTATACCATGTAGGGAAATGATAAATCCCAAGATTTTTCCTGAGAGGACCATCAAGACACACTTCTTGGGCTGAAGGTGAACGTAATATTTAATGAGGCAGTCAAAGATGGTTTCTAGGATGGTGAGGTGCTCAGAGCGGCATTTATACTTGGCCAAGAGGTCTTCCACATAATATTCCAATATATGATGCATGATGTCATGGAAGATGTAAGTCATAGCCCGCTGATATGTGGCACCAACATTTTTAAGGCCAAAAGGCATAACTCGATAGTAGAAGGTCCCCCAAGGGGTGATGAATGTAGTTTTGTGTTGATCCGTTGGGGCAAGAAAGATTTGGTTATAACTCGAGAAGCCGTCCATAAATGACAACATCTCATTTTTATCCAGCGGTAAGGTACAACCAGTTGGTCTAGTACCTAGATAAAGGAAATTCATCTTAGGTGCGAGCCTTCTACGATGTCGAGGTCATTAGACCTTACACATGTATAAATGCCTCACTTTCACCCAACTTTACTCCATGCACTCTAGTGTACTTAGGACATTTTTTCAGAAATACAACAAAAATAATGAATGGGTAAGATGAAAGAAATATAACAGAGAGTGCACTAAAGTTCTACAATTAAAATGATCCTTTAAAAAGAGGCAATGTGGAAGTGCATTTTCCTTAGAACTTGTGATGGCATGTTTGGTAAGTGGACATAGGGTTCACAGATATTGTGGACCATTATAGAGCTAGGGTTTGTCAGAGTATTGGGCATGTCTACATAAGAGCTAGTGTCTAGCAGGGTTATGATCTTTGAGAATTAAGGAGCTAATGGCTTCAAAGGTAAGGTAGCATCTAAGGATTTTCATGGAATATTGAAACATGTGTAGTTGATCCTAAGTATGAATGTAATTAATTCGATAGTTACCATTCAGTACAACTAGGACACACATCATCAAATTTTATAGTTACCGATTTCAAGATATGAGTCTTCAATGACACCAAGGTAGGTGCACTATAGATGGCAAGATCCTAGGATGTGGAGGAACCACCCAATAATTGATTGTGTAGAAATGTAGTCACCCATTTCAAGGATGGTTGAAGGAAAAAGAGGATGGAGCCTCACAACTTACAAAATGTAATATTAGCGAGTTGAATCATAGGGCACCAAGGATATGGTGTCCCCCTATGAATAAGGATATGTTAGTGAGGAATGGACCCTCGATCCACTAAATTTTATCGGTGAAGTTGGTCATGAAGATAGATTTAGTGATAGAAGAGTCTTGAGAAGGGCCGATTAGTTCTTCAATGAGTTCTGAATTTATCAAGAATTTCCAAGGCCTGTTACCTATCTAAGTTAATGCACCAAAATAAACATAAAAGTCTTTTCTAAAAAGGGCAAATGAAATCGATACCTGATAGTTAAGATAGGATGATCAAGGCCTTAGATGGGAGGAAAGTTAATGTAGATCTGTGATGGATGCACACATGAGCAATAGCCTGTAAAGTAGATCAGGGAAACCAAGAAAATGAGATGCACAAAGCCTTGGCAAAAAAAGACAACGCTAATAGATATTTGGGTGGACTGCTGAAAAAGTGGTTATAAGATTCCTTGGCGGATGTTAGTCCATGTGTTTCAATTAAGGAAAGAAGCATACGTAATAAAAGATGTAGGTAAATTTTTATATTTTCTGATTAAAAATAAAAGACAGAATGTAAATAGCAGACATAATATAAACATCAATAAGGAAAATATGAAAACAATGCTAGACTTATGTTACCTGTACTTGGCACCTATCTACAGGTCGATCAACATCAACCAGATTGTGGTCGGCATCGATTTATTTAAGCGGTGATGATTAGGGTAAATCGGCATCGACTGGAATGGGTCAGCGTCGACTGAAGGCAAGTTACAGAAAGCTTGATGGATGATTGATGAGGATTGGATTCTGAACACCTACAAGGGCTACAAAGATGTGGACAAAGTTTCACCTTAGCTAGATGCAGGAACAGAGTCACCAAGAGGTCAAGGAATCCTGATGATGTTGATGTTGCGAGGGCAGAGTAACGGTACACCTCTCAGGGATTGATTTGGACAAAAATTCTCTCTTCTTCCGATTACGATTTGAAGGCTCAAGGATTAAGTTTTCTGTCTCTCTTTTTGTCTAACTAGAACTAAATTTTGGCCCTGTATTTATAATCGGTGCTGACCAAGGTACAATCAGCGCCGTTCTAAAAAATTGGCGTCGACCGAGTACCAGTCGGCGCCGATTAGGGAATAGATTTCCAAAATGGCCAAAAAGGATGAATTGGAAGGATAAGAGTATATCCTTCTGACTCAAATACAGGAAATATCCTGCTGCATGGTTTGAGGGGAGGAGAAATAGGGGGATAGATGGATAGAATTGATTATGGTTGGTTAGGAATTGATATGGGGTAGATAAGTGGTTAAGATACATGTAAAAAGTATAATTAAATAGTTAATATTTAATTATCCATGGATAAAATACAATGGGATACAAATAAACTTAGGATAGATGTTTAATTAGATATTTAATTAATACCCTAAAGGAAAAGTGGTGATATAAATGTGCCCTAGGTTACCCGAGAAGGTAAACGAACACGAGGGATACTAAATTAGGTAACCAATTTTAGGTGTTTACATTTTGCCCCTTTTTGTCGAGTAACTTGTGATAAGAAAAGTTACAAGACAAAAACAAGGAGTTGGAAGAAAGGAAAAGAAAGTGATGATGTGATCCCCCTTAAAATAGGGATGGGATGAATCTCAAAAGACCAACTGATCCCGAGTTTGAAAAAGGTATATGAGAACGCAGGATGCCCCAGCTAGATATCTGCAGTAGATCTGATTATTGATGACACATGAAAACAATAAAAAAGGCAGCAATCTAAGGAACTCACATTGGTAGGGTAGACTAGACGGTCTTCGTATCAGATGAAATTAGTGGCTACAGACCCATGAGTGGAAGGAGGGCTATAAAATAGTAGCAACTAAAGAGTGACACATTGGTAGGGACAACCAGATGGTCTACAAATCAGATGAAGTTATTGTCTATAGACCTGTTATCTTTAGGATGCCACAAATGCGAGTGACCCACGTATAGGGAACAGACTCAAAATGGGTGATAACATCAAAAATATGTGCTAAAAGGTAACACTCAGGCCATACTAATGATTAGATAAACAAGCCAAGTATAAACACTTTGGCAAAAAAGATGAGGAGACATTCTCATTGGAAGAATGTGATGCGAAAAGACAAGAATGTAACCAATCGATGATGATTAGCTTTAATCAACGTCGATTAGGCAAAATCGACGTCGACTAAAAAAATCAGCACCGACAAGAAAAATTGGTGCCGACCGTACTGAAACCCCATAAATATGGGAAAGGGGAACGTTAATGATTTATTTACACTATGACGATTGATTTAGAAAGAGTCAAAAAATTATTTTGAGCAACATGGAAGCCTCTGGGAGCAGTTAGAAGTAGAAGAGGACATGACCTGGGGTAAGTGGATCTACCTTAGCTTTGTGTATGTGTTTATCATTTAATAACATACTAGGATGCTAGATTTTAGTAAAAAATGGGGATAAGTGGGAGGCTAGAGTGTCTTGGACACTCGGCCTGTCAATCAATGTTGATTGACAAAATTGGCACCGATTAGGTTCAATCGGAACTGATTAGGATTTCAATTTACGTTGACTAGATTAGATCAACATCGATTGGAACTCAATCGGTACCGATTGGATAGATTAGACTTAGAAAGTAGAGAAATGTGCTTTTGATGTTTCGATTTGAATAAATGAGAAGCTAACACCATTCTTGACGTCGTGGATGTAGGTAGGAGAGGCTTTACACATGTGGGATGCTATTCCTAAGCTTCTGGAGACTATTCTTCCTAATGTGATAGATGATGATTTGCATCACCTAGAGCTAGCCAGGCTCAGGGGATTCCGTTACTACCGACGGGTGCCCCGAGACATGGAGTTGATACGAGTCTTAATACAATTATGGGACAATAGGACATTCACGTTCTAGTTCAGGATGGGTGAGATGACCATCACCCACGAGGATATCTATAGGATCCTCAGGCTTCCGATTATAGGGGACCCGATAGAGACCACCCCACGAGAGTAGCAACAAAGGGCCCTGGGATGATTATTTGGAGACAGGGTAGATGATTCAGAGATAGTGTCCCAGGTAGTGAGGATAGCCTCACATTATAGATAAGATGATTCCAGGAGTAGACGAATAACATTGATTCAGATGGTGATATCCTACTTTGCTCTACCAGATTCAGGAGGTAGGAGATTTCCACTGCTTTTACTAGACTGTGTCTATGACATCCTGGAGTTTAGGTAGGTGTTCACATTTACAGATGCCTTAGTAGCACAGATATATCATGAGCTATGGATGTACACCATAGGTATACAGACAGGTATTGATGTCAACTTTGTGCTCCATTGCTGGGCATACGAGCATATAGTAGTGATCAGGCCATCAGGGCTTCTATGGATGTCAGGAGCAGAGGGGGCCCTTGAGTATGGATTCTAATGATGGTAGGAAAACATGGCCCTAATAGATATAGGGATATCTTCAGAGTTGTATACAGAGTGATTCAGGACTCTAACACCAGATCAGGTTATATGGAGACCATACCGGGTCTACCCGACATGGGCCGGTCAAGATGCTCACCTGGTGGAATTGAGACAGAGCAGGGTGGTCAGGGGCCACAGGATAGATATTTTAGAGTGAGTCCCATTTATACAGGTGATGAGGTAGTTTGGTTTGGTACAGATGGTCCCGACCACATATGTGCCATATAGGCAGGACAATAGAGAGACCGACCTACCGATTTTGATCATGACAGATCCACTAAGGGATGCCCCACCTCCCACAGATAGTGATGACGATGTAGGAGTGGATGATGGTTATGGGGCATGGTACCCCATAGAGCTACCATGACACCTCCCAACATTTGTAGATTCAAATGAGGATGACATAGCTGTAGTGCTAGAGATACTGGAGGGAGAGCATGCTACCTTGACACATACACACCAGGCTTCCCTTGAGAAGACTAGGGCTCTGATGGAGGAGAGGGATGCATTGATACTGGAGAGAGATACCACACGTCAGGAGTAGGATACAATGATACAGTAGAGAGATCACTATCATAGACATAGAGAGGCCCTCAGGGCCAAATACAGTGATACAGGCACCACCTCAGAGTCAGGGGCACAAGGTTTGGTAGCAGGAGGGCCACCACCTATAGTAGCAACGCCATTATGAGCACCCAACATGGTGAGTCTGAGCACTTATCAGGCTCTCCTTGTTGAGGTGAGATACTATGAGGATGCCCTGACACAACATGCCCCCGATGTGCCTTGTTCCGGGGTGAGGAGGATATCAACGACAACCTCGGCTAGTGGTGCATCGGAGGGTGCGAGCACCAGGAGAGATCGAGATGGCAGTAGGGCCCCAGTAGCAGGCATCTCTAGCTCTATAGGAGATGGCTAGGAGAGACATCTTGGACTAGAGGAGGGTGGAGGAGACAGTGTCTTCCACCTATCTGACTTCACCATATAGATGTGTTATTTTTGTATCGATATACTGATGTAGCCTTGATTTGAAGGCATTTTTGATGTATGATGTATATGGCTTGATTGAAAGCCATTCATTATTTTGTACAGACATATATGTATATATATTCATCATTTTGTGTTATGTGATTGTACTTATGCATATAATTTTGATAGATATAGATAGATGTTATGTAATTTTGATGGACATAGATACATGTTTATAGAGGATAGATGAATAGATGTGATTTGATTGAGTTGTCATGGTTGATTAAATAAACATGTTAAAAATGTTAATTCAATTTAAATGAGATAGATAGATGGATTCACATGTGTTCTTAATACATGCTTTGATGTTTGTTAGATGAAGTAGATAAGATGAGCATAGATAGATGATAGATTTGATTGAGTAAATTAACATGTTGAATGTCAATTTAACTGGATGAACAACAAATAAACATGGAAAATGTCTTCTTAAAAGAAAGTGATGTAATGATACTATCCTTTTAGAAATAAAAAGAACTACACCTAGATAGGAAAAAGAATGATAAGTTAGGCCCCTAACCGACCATAAATAGAGACCTTGATAGAAAATCGAAAGATGATGCACACAAGGCCATAGATGAGGTTAAAATAAACCCGACACTAGTTAGTCGCAAACTAGATCGAGGAGATAGATAAGGATGAGATATAAGTATACATCTTGTCAGAACACATGAAATATTAAATACGTGCCCATATGGGGAAAACAGGATCTCCATATGATTGAAAAGGTCTCATATCACAGCTTCATGATTTGTTTTTTCTTTTGATAGAAAAGCAAATTGATCGATGCGGGAAATTTGCTAGATATAGAAAGACTGATCGATATGGGAAGTCTTTTAGAGATGCTAAAAAGTGAACAAACTGGAAAATAGAGGAAGTTTGTTACTACAAAGGCTGAAAATGCCATAAAACAAACAACCGTCCTTCAAGGGAGTGGTCTGTATTTTGATTTTGATGATAGCCATCCTTCGAGGAATGGTCTATATTTTTGATTTTATTTGATAAGGCACAAATAGCTGTCCTTCGAGGGATCAGTCTATCTTTTGGGACTAGGATAACATCTCTTTTTTTTTTTGAGCTTTGGAAGAAGCTGAGTTTAGACCAGATAGATCAGATAGAGGGGAAGAAAATGTATATAAGCACGTACTCATGCCCCAAAGTTGTTTTGATCAAGATGAACACCTAGGGCAGATGAAGTAGTGATTAAGGTATTCCTACCATGAGAAGGAACAAATACATAAGGAAAATGCCATGAGTAGAGCTGTGGTACTCATATTTAAGGTATAACAGACATAACGTAGAGAACCACATAGTTTTGAA
This sequence comes from Taxus chinensis, assembly GCA_019776745.2. NCBI lineage: Eukaryota > Viridiplantae > Streptophyta > Pinopsida > Cupressales > Taxaceae > Taxus > Taxus chinensis. Next base: position 503,258,089 of record CM034148.1, on the reverse strand, counting down.
TCACAATGAAATGCATGATTGGTTGCAGATGGATGAAAATTCTGTTTTACGACTAAAATCATGTAAGATAGATTTTAACTGTAGAAGGGCCTCAGATGCATGGCATTAAGAGGTTCCATTTCAGGTACACCATCCATGGAAGATAGGCGATAAGCCCCAGAACCATACTTATGAGTGACAACGTACAGACCCATCCAGTTAGGAGAAAACTTACCACGCTGACTCTGTTCTAGTGTAGTGACATTTTGGTTTTCTTTAAGAACAAGATCACCAACTTTGAAGTCACGGTGCTGCAAGTGCTTGTTATAAGCACATTTGACATGCTAAATATAGACTTGATGATGCTCAAGAGCATTGAGATGTCACTCATCTAGCAACTCAAGCTGCGCTAGACGGTTTTGTTGATAGTCCTCTTTAGAGACAAATTCTCTGAGAGAGACACGAAGAGATGGAATCTGGAATTACAAAGGAAGGAAAACCTTAGACCCATAGATGAGAGAGAAGGGAGTAGCACTAGTAGGAGTATGAATGCTAGTCTGATAAGCCTAGAGAGAAAAAGGGATATGTAAATGCCAATCCCTACTAGCTCGACTAGTTACCTTTGCGAGGATATTACACAAAGTTTTATTGGAAGCCTCAGCTTGGCCGTTAGCTTGGGGATAGTACATAGAAGAAAAGATGAGCTTGATATTGAAAGCATCATAGAGGTTCTGTAAATTGATGTTTTTGAAAGACTTACCATTATCTGTGATGAGTTTGTGTGGGACACCAAAGCGACAAATGATGTGTTGATAGACAAAATCAACAATGGGTTTAGCTTTGGTTGATGAAAGAGGAATAGCTTCCACCCACTTAGTGAAGTAGTCTATGGTAGTAATGATAGAGTGATGACGCTGTGAATAGCGGGGATTGATGAGACCAATGAGATCAAGACCCCATTGTGAAAAAGGCCACAAATCCACTGCAGGTTACAAATCCTGACTAGGGATATGTGTAAGATTGGAATGCTATTGACACTTGACACATTTCTTAGCGTATTCACAACAGTCTTGATTAAGAGAAGGCCAATAGTAACCTAAATGTAAGATGCGTTTAGCTATGTCCAATCCACTAAAATGTCCACCATAGATACCATCATGGAATTCCTGGATGGCTTTAGATGATTCAGGGGTTTTGAGGCACCGAAGCAAAATACCATCAAAACCACGTTTGTAGAGGATTCCACCTAGAATAGTATAGTGATTAGTGCGTAGGATAAAATATCTTCTGCCATTGGAAGTCAGATCTAGAGGAAGCACTAAATGTGATAGATAATAAAAAATGTGCTGATACCACTCATCTTGAGTGTTGGTTGTGACGACGTTAATTGAAGTCAACTACCTGAGATGAGATGGTTGGTATAAATGCTGAACAGCCACATAAAGTCATGAGTCTTCAGTAAAAGGCATAATAAGCGAGTCTAAAGAAGCCATTGTATCTGCAAATTGGTTCGCAGTGCGAGGAATAGCTTGGATAGTAAATTTATCGAAATATTGAAGCTAAAAGAGAATGATATTGCGATATTTTTGAAGGATATCATTTTTGCATTGATAGACACTAGTGACTTGATTAACGATGAGTTCAGAGTCACCGAAGATGTCGATATGGTGAGTGCTAAGATTAATGGCATTTTAAAGACCTAAAATGAGAGCTTCATATTCAGCCATATTATTGGTACATTCAAAGTTAAGCTTGTGTGCGAAAGGGATAGGTGCACCCCAAGGAGGAATCATGAGGAAACCTGCACCTCCCCCTTGCTGACATTTGGACCCATCAAAGAAGAGTTTTACTTTAAATGGAGATAGACCAAAATCAATTTGTTGGATGTACTCATCTGGGAATTGAGCAAGGGGGATTTGAGTGTCGGGAAGAGGAGTATCAGCTAATTGATCTAGAATGACCTGACCCTTGATAGATTTTTTTGAGATGAACTCGAGATCAAACTCTGTCATGAGCATGAGCCAACGAGTGATACGATCATTATGATAAGGTTTTACATGCATTGTCTTGAGTATATTGACACTTGTAACAATGTAATTTTTGTGATTAAGGAGATAGTGATGAAGTTTAGAAGTTGTGAAGAAGAGAGCACAACACAGTTTTTTAGCTTCAGAATAGCATGTTTCATACTCATGAAGAGTGCAACTAATATAATAGATGGCTTGTTCTTTACCATTAGCATCCCGATGTGAGATCATGGCTCCTAGAGCATGGTCAGTCACAGAAATATAAAGATAGAATGGCTCCCCCTCACGTGGAGGTGTAAGCACAGGTGGAGAAAGAAGATAAGCTTTGAGATCATCAAAGGCCTTTTGGCAATGCTCATCCCATTCAAAATGAACATTTTTACAGAGGAGATGATGAAAAGGTTGACAATGGTCTGAAAGCTGCGAGATAAAATGACACACTGATTGAAGGCATCCTTGAAGACCACGGAGCTGCTTTAAGTTAGAAGGGGGAGGCATCTCGAGGATAGCCTTTATTTTTGCAGGATCAACTTCAATGCCCCTAATAGAAATGATAAATCCTAAGAGTTTACTAGTGAGAACGCCAAACACGCATTTAGATGGATTTAGGTGAAGATAAAAATGAATGAGTCTCTCAAAGAGAGGTGTAAGAATGAAAAGATGATCCTGACGGCATGTTTGGACTTATTGAGGAGGTCATCGACGTAATCTTCTACAGTTTTGTGTAAGAGATCATGGAAGATGTAGGTCATTGCACGTTGATAAGTTGCTCCTATGTTCTTAAGACCGAAGGGCATGACGCGATAACAAAAAGTCCCCCAAGGAGTTATGAAGGAAGTCTTATGATGGTCCTCTGGTGCGATGAGAATTTGATTATACCCAGAGAAACCATCCATAAGAGAAATAATGTCATGACCTGCAGTTAAATCCATGAGTTGGTTAATATTAGGTAGAGGAAAATCATCTTTCGGATAAGCAAGATTAAGATCTCGGAAGTTGGTGCAAATTCAAATTTTCCCAATAGCTTTGGTTACTAGTACTACATTTGAAACCCGTTGTGGATAGTCAATGGGTTGGATGAAGTTAGTAGAAAGCAAGTGCTACAACTCTTATTTAATGAGAAGGGCTACACGAGGATGCATCTTACGTAGTTTTTGTTTAACTGGTTTGATGTCTGGAAGAGTAACGATATTATGGACCATGATATTAGGATCGAGGCCTAACATATCTTCGTATGACCAAGAAAATGCTTGGCGATGGTGGGAAAGAAAGGCAGTGAAGTCTCCTAACTCCTGTGGATTAAGAGATTGGCTGACCTTAATGATGCGAGGGTCTTTAGAAGTCCCTATATTAATGTCGACAGTGGCTTCATTGAGAAGTGTAGACGTGTCAGAAGGAATGGTTTTAGGAAGATAAGAATCCTCTACCCCCAGATAGGTAAGGACAAAATCATCATCACAATGGATAGTATTGATAGTGGGAGAGTCATCTCCAACTATTTCAAGGAAGACTAATGGTATGGAAGTGGGTTTGCCATTAGTTTTATAGGTCAGTGGACCTAAGGAAATGGTATTGACTAAACAAAAAATTTAGGTGGGATGGAAATGGTGTCATCAAGTGATGCTTCCGACATGAAGGGAGAAGATGGTTCCTCAATGGAAAGAGGCTCATCGAGAATGGTGATGGTGGATTTTGAGAGAGGTTTAAACCCTAAACCAAATTTTTGATGTGGTTTAAGAGTTGGAATGGACATGAGGTCATGCACACCCTGTTCATAATTTCCCAGGCCAAAGCCCTTCCTTGTGCATCGATATAGATAAGTTTTTGTGAACATGAGATTCTGTAGACAGTCAAACCTTGGTGAATAGGGTTTGGCCCTAAGAGGAGAATTTGGACGATAGTGAGGTGTATCAAGACCACCATAGATGAAGTTAGTCTGTTGATTGGGCAGACCAATGGTGACGATGTGACCAAGACCTGGTTGATATTCAGGTTGTTTGTCTGGCCTACCATACTCGTTAGGTTTGAGATGGGCATCAAAAGAGAGAAGAGGAAGCTCTCCTAGTGAAAAAAGATGTAACGTTTCTTCTAGATTTTGTAAATCTAGTAGTTTTTTGTAGGTATGGAAGAGGATGAAGCCTCGTCAGGAGAACAAGCATTCTCCTTTGGAGGGGTAGACCCTATGGTCATGTCACATTGTGCGGAAGGGAAAGGATCTCCTGGATGAGTATAGATTTTTCCCTCATACTGATATTTTATGCATCGATGGAGGGTTGATGGGACACAGTGCATTGTATGAATCTAGGAGCATCCAAGGATCATATTGTAGTGGAATTTCCCTTCAACAATGTAAAAAAGCTCATGAAGTAGTTTCTTACCTACCCGAATGGGTAGGACCACAGTTCCTAAAGTAACTGCCAGCTGATCGTTAAATGATCAAAGGGCGAAAGGTGGTGGTGACACTACATTCTTTGGTAACTTAAGTTGCTCGAATGTGTGGGAGGAAATGATGTTGAGTGCAGCACCACTATCAATCATAGTGTGTTTTAATGTAGTGTTATTGATTTGAACTGTGATAAAGAGGGGAGCCTCTAAATCCTCGAAAGAAAAGGGAGAAATTTCATAATCCTTGAAGGAAATGGTGGTTGACACTCTATTCAATCCAACAACCATCTTGAAAGGCTGGGGCTCATCTGAATTCACTGTGATATGGTGCAGATTATCAATCAGAGCTTGGCGATGCTGGGGAGATGATTGAATGAGGTCAAAAAGAGACATTTTGACCAGGAGCATGGGTAAGTTGTTTCATAACACTCTCCTCAACTGACACTAGAATTTGAGCCCGAGGTGAAGCACGAATAGAGACCCGAGGTCTCGGGGCTGATGAGGAAGGAGGAACTCCTTCAGGGGCCGCAGAAATGATGACCCATGGTCGAGAGGCTGTAGAAGATGATGGATTATCATATTGTTGTGCTCTAGTGGCGATATGAATTGTGTCTATTTGAGAAGGTGGAAGATCATCCGGAGTGGAATTAATAGAATTAGAGGCCTGAGTAGACCGTTCAGGCTCAGATGTAGTTAGGATGACAGGAGACACTTGTTCCTCCTCCTCTTCCAGCAGAAGATCACTTTCTTCCAAGAGGCTGTTAACGACAGATTGAAGGGCTTTACATCCCTCAGTGTCATGACCTAGAGTGCGATGGTAAGCACAAATCAAATCAGAGTTGAACCAGGAAGGTTTTACTCCTTTGGGATTATAGGGTTTGATCAGAGGAAGAGATATAGATGAAGATTGGATAAGTTGGTGAAGGATTTCAGTATAGAATCTAGTAGATGAAGATGAGGACAGAGATGATGAAGGCACCTCTTTAGTCTTAGTAGACTGCTGAGGTAAAAGAACCTGCATATCTGGTTTGACAGTATTTTTAGGGATTGTTTTACTTTTCTGGACATTGGGAAAAGTAGCCTTAGGTGCTTGAGATGGAAGCAAGTGAGGCAAGATTGATTTTGGTGGAGGAGGAGCTCCTAAGATAGATTTTGAAGATGACGAAGATGTGACAAGTGTTTTGGTCTTTGGAGATGAAGAAGGCTGTTTGGCCGAAACATATGACGATTTAAATAAGACTGATTTAGATGGGGGAGGAGCTTCCAAAATAGATCTGATAGGAGGCACAAAGGGTGCCTTAGCTTTTGGTGATGAAGATGATGGTTCTGATAAAAGAGGTGACCCCTTTCTAATAGGTAAATCCACTTTACGAGGCACCAATGAAGATGGTGTTGTAGAAGAAGATGCCTTTTCAGTGGATAAATCCAATCTTTTATGAGGCACAGAGAGGGATTTTTGAGGGAAAGCACCAAGAGTCTTGATGGTCTTAAATATTGGTTTTCCCTTTTTAGGGATGGTGACAACTTTGACCGCATACAATGATTGTAACTGTTTTGGAGGAAGTAAAGGTGATGATGCCGATGATATGACCCTAGGATTAAACTCCATTTTTTTATGTCTGAGTCCAGGAGTCGGAAAGTGTAGGTGCTCAATGCTATCTCTTTAGATGTTTTCTTAATAGGAAAGGAAGCACTGATGGTGGAAGAGATAGGTAATGAAGAGGTAGTTCCTCTTGTGAGGAAGGTACTTCTGATGTAGTAATTGTGGGTGTAATTACTGTAGAAAAGTGAAATGGGAAGAGTTAAGATCAAAGACGCTTCCAACGGAATAGAAGTTGGTACAACTATGGGTATGTTAACCAAAGGCATGGTCGCAGCAAAAATGGGAGCAACAGAAGTAGAAGTATCCATAGTGGGAATTTGAAGGGATGTAAATGACTCAAGCATCAAAAGAATATATGATGCCGAGATATATGAAGATGACACTGCCTCAAGTATAGGTGGAAGATCAGATAAAGAGGTAGAGAGAGATGAATCTGTCTCTAACAATGGAGGAATACTCAAAGACAGATTGTCTAAAGATGGCGGAATCTCAGAGATTAACAGAGCAAGAAGAAGTTTTGATTCAGTCGACATGTTTGTAGATGACTCAGGTTTAGAAGAAGATCCTTCAGTAGAAATGAAGCTGATAGTATGCACATTTTATTTTTGAGATCCCGAAGTGTCATTGTTTGGAGAGTGATTAGGAAAATGTTGTTTAAAGACATCAAGAGATTGATTTGGGGGAGCGTTGGGATTATCCAAGACAAGCTTGCCTCTATCGATAAACTTTTGGATGAGATTTTTGAAAGTCTGACATCATTCAATGTCATGGCCTTTGCTTCTATGATAACAAAAAAATTCATTTTCACGATACCAGAATGGTCATTCTTTGTTTTCATCCAACTCTCTAATGGGAGGGAGTTCGATCATGTCAACTTCCAACATCTTGTTTAAGATGGAAGTGTATGATTCCCCCAACAGACTTTAAGACTGAGATGGTGGGGGTTCTCGAGAATCTCTCTGAGTTATTTGATTAGACATGTTATCAGCTTGTGATGTTTTTAATATGATAGCATTGGTGGACCCCTGATTCTTGTCTTTGTTAGAAGCGGAAGGGTTTGATTTTGTAAACCGAGAAAAATCTGGTTTAGACTTAGAATGAAGTTTTATCTTCCCTTGTTCAATGGCATGGGACTCAAGTTTGTGTGCCATCGTAAAGGCTTCTTCAAATGTATGAAAGGTTTGAATCCTTAAAGTGGAAGAAATATGATTAGCACAAGATCGAGTAAACAACTCGATCTGTTGAGATTGAGGGAGGGAGAAAGACAATTGATTTATTATCCCTCTCCAACAAGTGACAAAGTCTGCAATAGACTCGTCATCGAATTGATGAATGTTATAAAGATCTGTAATCAAGATCTTATGTGTGATATTTATTGAGAAGTTTTCAACAAACATCTGAGCTAATTGAGAGAAAGAAAACAAAGAGTGTTGGGGTATGTTATTATACCAGTCTAAAGTGGGTCCTGCTAGGGACATAGGAAAAGTTCAGAGCATAAGCTCTTGTTCTTGGACTATAAGGTAGCAAGCATGCTCGAATGCTCACAGGTGTTGTTGAGGATCCTCCTGGCTATGAAATTTAGAGAACTTAGGAAGTTCCCATTGGGGAGGATAAGGCCTAAAAGCCACTGATGGATGAATCGGTTCATTACATACTTCTTCAAAAGAGTATGAAGGATGAGCCCCTTTGGTGGAGGCTTCTAGGTCTGCAATCTTCTTAAAAAGAAGTTGTACGACATCAGATTGAGGAGGGGGTATGTTGGTATGTCCCGCAGAAGAAGCAAATGGTAGGTTTTGTTGAGGCGTTAATGGGGGATTCATCTGCTGATTAACATGATGATAAGAGGAATAACCAGGTGTTCTAGGTGACACCTGGTGAGGTATTTGTTATGAAGGAGCCTATGTATAAACAGGCTATGAGATGACAAGTGGTTGAGAGAAAGGTGGTTGAATGAAAGTCGAAGCCTGTGATTGGTGGGTTCCTACACTTGCTGACTGAATCTGAATGGATTGAGGAATGTGGGTGTTGATTTGATTGAAAATGGTGGGGAACAAACTCTGAATGAGGCTCTTGACAAGCATATTAGTTATCAGGGGCACCGACGCTAGAGGATGGGTAAAGGTCACTTTCACTAGAGCATTAGAAGGAAGACCAACTAGAGGATGAGAAGGAGGAACTAACTGACTTGTAGGAGGGGGTTAATTCATAGAGAGGTACTGACCCTGGGATGTAATAGACAACATAGAATAATTAACAACAATTTGTGTGAGCGTGGATACACTCATCATAGCTAAAGAAGAGGGCCTCTCAAAAGTAGGCTGTGGAGTAGCCGAGGTAGCCATGGCACTAGGGATAGGTAGGGTCATTTGAGAACCAGTCGACATGGTCGGAAGAAGAGAAAAAGGAGGCATAGATGTACCACCTTCTTTCGTGGTTCGAGGTGAGAAAAATCATGCTAACTACTCTATAAAAGCTTGGGATGGTTCATGAGAATAATTGTAAACTTGATTGATCGACGGTCCCTGATTAGATATTCAAATAGACTTATGCACTAGGTAGTCCATAAGGGCTACCGGGTTGTGATCAAGGAATGCTTGAAATTTAGGATCTCCATGAGGAACATACTCTATATCAGAAGCAGATGACACCTCTGAAGGACTGGGGGAAGCTGGTCATGATGGGATCACTTTAGGATGATATAAATGATTATATGACCAAGATGGGGAACCAACTAACAGTGGTCTTGAAGAAGACCCAAGGGGTACTGAAACATCCACATTAGTGGTGGTCTCAGATGAGGAAGAGACTAGTTGAGCCATTTTTCTAGATTGTGACCAGGTAATGACCATCATAAACAAGCACAAACATAGAAAAAGATTGTCCTAACTGATGCACAGACAATTCAAGCAGCTTAGGTGATTATCTCTTTTAAATTTTTATGCTTTTTAAGAAAGAAAATGTTTGGGAAGGCTTTTTAGAATGGGGACTACTCAATTGGCCAAACTAAGGATGGTTTGGGGAATGTTTTGGTGAGGAGTCCTGAAGGCACTTTAGTAAAAGATTGGTACATGGCTTGATATAGGGGCATACCCCCACACTTCCCACACCACTGTGATAAGGGAGTCGAGTTCTTTGCCAATATATACCAGAACTTCCGTGAATTTATAGCGTGGCCCAAGTACCGTATAGGCTCTTCCTCTTGGATGTCACTTCCAAGTAGGCGAGGCCAGGAAAGGAGTTTTTGTGTAAATTATTTATACCTAGTTATTTTGGATTTGTGTGCAAGGATGAAAAATAAAAATCAAATAGTGTCACTACTGATTTTGATCAATTTTCCAACCTATTTAGAAAACTAGATGAAGAACATACAACAAAAATGACAAAGAAAAAGTTCTTTTTAAGCACTAAAAATGAAGTGTTTGATTTCAATGAAGACAAGTCAAACAAGTTATTTCCCAATGCGATTAATTATTTTTAAGCACCAAAATAAAAATGTTTGAGTGTGATAGAAAACAAACAAACAAGTTCTTTTTAAGTTTTTAAAAAGGAGAAAACACCATAAAAGAGAAATACCTATAGATTTAGCTGTCTAAGGTGTGTGGACTTCAAAAAGTGTGTTGTTGAGCTTTTCCCCTCGAACAATCCTTTGAACAAGAAAATTTCTTCACAAGACAAGGTTAAGCAAACATGAAAACAAATCCAGAAAGATATATCCAGATAACTAGATACTAGTAGAAGAAGAATTTCTATTTAAGAAACTAGAAAACTTTCAAGAAAATGACAACTTTGCACAAAGAGATAAATAAAAAAGTGCAGCTTTGAAATCAAATGAAAGATTTACTAATTTTAGAAATAGAAATGGGAATCTAGATATGTAAGAAAGAAATGATTCTGATTTTGAAAATTATAAACGAAAGAAAAAAAACCAAAATGAAGAAAAGAAATGCTAAAGGAAACCTGATGAAAATCAGCGAAAAAAAAGAACAAAAGCTCAAACCTGGAAAAGAAATGAACTTACCAATAGGGTACTTTGGTTCAAATCTCCCACTCGGCATGCCAGAATGTAGATCAAGAATTTCTATGCTTGTTACCTATCCAAGTTAATGCACCAAACTAAACACAAAAGTCTTGAAAAACTTAAATGAAATCGATACCTGATAGTTAAGACGGGATCCGATGCCGTAGATGGGAGGAAAGCCAATGTAGAAGTTAGACGGGCGCACATGAGAAAACCTGCAAAGTAGATCCAAGAAACCTATGACACACAAATCCTTGGCAGAAAAAGACAACGCTAATAGATATTTGGGTGGACTACCCAAAAAGTGGGTCTGGGAAGTGATGAGCTTCCTCGGCGGATGTCAGTCCATGTTTTCAATTAAGGAAAGAAGCATACATAATAAAATATGTAGGTAAATGTTTAGATTTTCTGATTAAAAATAAAAGACAAAATGTAAACAACAGACAGAATATAAACATCAAACAGGAAACTATGAAAACAATGCTAGATATGTGTTACATGTACTTGACACCTATCTGTAGGTTGATCAGCATCGACCAGATTGTGGTTGGCGTCAATTTATTTAAGCAGCAATGATTAGGGTAAATCACCATTGACTGGAATGGGTCAGCATCAACTGGAGATAAGCTACAGAAATCTTGATGGATGATTGATGAGGAGTGGATCGTGAACACCTGCAAGGGCTGAAAAAGATGTGGACAGAGTTTCACCTTAGCTAGATGCAGGAACATAGTCACCAATATGTCTAGGAATCCTCACGATGTCAATGTTGTGAGGGCAGAGTAATGGTACACCTCTTAGGGATTGATTTGGACAAAATTATCTCTTCTTCTGATTGACGATTCTAAGGCTCAAGGCTTAAGCTTTCTGTCTCTCTTTCTATCTAACCAAAACAAAATTCTGGCCTTGTATTTATAATCGGTGCCGACCGAGGTACAATCAGTGCCATTCCAAAAAATTGGCATTGACCGAGTACTAATTGGCACTGATCAGGGAACAGATTCCCAAAATGGCCAAAAAGGATGAATTTGAAAGATAAGAGTATATTCTTTTGACTTAAATATGAGAAATATCCAGCTGCACAGTTTGGGGGGAGGAGAATTAGGGGGGATAGATGGATAAAATTGATTATGGGAGGTTAGGAATTGATATGGGGTAGATAAGCGGTTAAGATATATGTAAAAAGTATAATTAAATAGTTAATATTTAATTATCCATGGATAAAATACAATGGGATACAATAAACTTAGGATAGATGTTTAATTAGATATTTAATTAATACCCTAAAGGAAAATTGGTGATATAAAGGTGCCCCAGGTTATCCGAGAAGGTAAACGAACACGGGGGACACTAAATTGGGTAACCAATTTTAGGTGTCTACAAGTTCAATGCGGGTCTTCTTGGTAGGTGGTTCAACAAAGCCGATACCACTACGGTCATTATGCTTTCGAGTAGTACATGGAATAACAGTATGGCTCATAAAAGCCAAAACTAAAACCCTCCACACACATCGGTGTAATAAGGTGTGGGAGAAATGGTGATTGGTGAGTGACTGGAGGTCAGTGGAAAATGGGCAGGTTTGTGATGATGGTTCAGGTGTGTAAGTTGTAGTATCAAGTCCACAATAGGTGAGATTGGTACGAAGGTGGCGAAGACCATAAAAGAGGTGCTCTTCTATACGGTGATCATAAAAAGGGTGTTGGTGAAGACTTCCATACTCTTACGGAGTAAGGAATGTGTTGACACTATATAGGTGATACTCCCCCAGAGTGAGGCATTGAAAAATTCCTTCCAAGGGATCGGTGGTTGGTATGTGGGTAGCTAGAATAGACAATGTGTTGGAGGTTAGATTGGGGGTGAAGCTAACGAATTAGGAGGCCAATGGTTCGGTTGTGGAGGTTATGGCAATGGTAGGAATGGAGGATGTAGGTGTGGTTAAAGTAGTGACTAGACTGGTGAGGGGAGGTGTAGGTGACATGGTAGTGGTTATGGAGGTAGATGCTTTAATGGGTATGATCACGTCATTGGGTCGGTAAATCATGTTGTATGTTTTAAAAGGTGATGGGTTAGCTGGAATAGTATAGGTATGTCCTTCATGCTCAAACTTTACACAATGATGCAAAGTGAAAGGCACGCAACCCATGACATGAATCTAGGGTCTACCAAGTAATAGGTTATATTGAAATTCCCCCTCCAAGATGTAAAATAACTCTGGAAGAGTGCGGGGGCCCATGGGAACATGGAGGATGATGGTGCCTAGTGTAGAGGTGATAACGTCATTGAATAGACACAACATGACATGATGTTTATGCATGTAATTATCAGGTATGCTCATTTAGGTGAATGCACAAGAGGAAATTATATTAATGCTAGTGCCCCCATCGATCATAACACAACGTACACATATATCATCGATGTGGATAGAGATAAAGAGAGATGGGGCTGGGTCATCAGTTTGGTGTACTGCAATCTCTTCCTTTGAGAAGCTAAGGGAGGCTACTTGGTGAGTAGGTGGAGGTGTGGAAAGAGGTGGTAATTTGGTGATAGAAGCTATATGATAGGGCATGATGATGGAGGCTATGGGTGTAAGGTCATTAGGTAAAACCTCAATAGATTACAGGACCTCCATGAGAGCTTGATGATGGGATTTCGAGGTTTAGATTAGGTCATATATGAACATTTTGAGGGGGGTTGGTGTAGTTGTTTGAGCATCATGTGGTGTGTGACCTCATTAGAAATAGGATATGTGGGGCCGTAGATAATGATTTTACGTGTGGGTGTAGATGGTATGTTGGGTATAGGATTGGTTGGTGAGTCAATTACCTTTTTCTTGCCTTTTTCCTTCTGAGCATGGGTAGTAACATGGATCATGTTGATCTGAGGTGGGGAGGTAGGTGAGCCATGAAAGGTATAGTGACCTGAAGGGAAAAAGCCCAGTGGCAGGAAGGAACTTTGTGGGATGAGCTGGGCACATCAAAATTTGGGTGGAGGTTTGGTGAGGTCATTGATGTAAACAATGTTAATTTCAAATCTTGGAGGTGGTTCTAGGAGCTGTGGGGGTAAAGGTCCTGGTCGTTGAGTAGGCAATGAGGGAAGAACTGTGGGAATGGGTGTTTATGAAATGGGGTCCTCATCAAGAAGGTCATCATTGTCAAAGTTTTCTTCGGGAGGGCACAACTGGATAAGAACATTTTTCAAAGCCTTATATTTCTCTACATCGTGTCTTGGCACACGATGGTAGGCACAAATTTTTGTGTCATCAAACCCCTCTGGTTTGGGTTTGAGTGGGTTATAAGGTCTAAGAAGTGGTAATGTGATGATAGAAGTTTTAAGGAGATTGGTTAACATTTTGGCATAGGACCCTGCTAGTGGATCACAATGGGAAGTGAAGGCGGGTTTGGGTGTAGGCACAGAGGATTGTAGAGGAATAGTCTTTGTATGAGGGAGAGTAGGTTGAGCTATGGTTTTAGGTGCTGGTGTGATCTTAGGCATTGGTCGTGTTTGTTTGGGTAGGGGTATGGTAGATGAACTGGCATGAGAGTGTGTGGTTGTTTTGACTACCTTATTGGAGGGTAGCAGATTTTTGTCTTTAGGTTGCACCTTCTTGGGTAAAGGTGATATGGGAACATGAGATCTAGAGGGAAAGGTGGATGGTGGAAGAGGGTGCATTACCCATAGGGATAATGGAGATGCTGTGAAGGTAGATGGTGTAGGTCATGCCAGAGGTGTGAGGGAATGAGAATGAAGTGTCGTGGGTTGTGAAGGAGTGATTGATGGTATTGGAGGTATGGGTGGTAAAGATGTTACAGATGTGGGTGGAAGTTGTGTCATGTGCTTGGGTATGGTAGAGGTCTGCGATGGTGGAATGGGCTGCTATGTTTTTAGTTTACCGGTGGGTGGAGGTTTCTTAACCGTGTTAGAAGGGAAAGGTCCTAAGACAAATGAAGATGGAAAAGGTGATGAAGGTACGATCGGTGAGGTTAGAGTGTGAGATTTATGGGGTTGGCTCTTATGTTTTGGTGCCGGAGTAGGTTTGGTATTGGCTTTAGAGGATGTAGCTAAATCTAATTTGATGGGTGGATGAGTAAGGATGGAAGTTGGGACGACCCCTAAGGTAGTGCTAGGTTTATGCAAAGAATATGATGTAAGTGTAGGATTGGGTGTAGATGCATGTTGGGTTATGGGTAGGGGTGTGGTTTGAGCCATGAGGGGTATCGTGGAGGACGTTGCAATAGAGGTGGTTGTGCTTGGTTCAATTGGCTGAAATATTTTTGGGTAGATAGTGGAAGTGTCAGCAGGTGACATCTGCATTTGTGTTGAGACAAGAAGAAGAAGGTGCCCCGAAAGTAAGGCTCTATCCACATAATCTAAGCAATTGGCTAAGCGAAAAAATGACATGACTGTAGGTGAGGTTGATGAGGACCTAATGGAAATTCCCATAAAATTTGTCTTAGAAATAGGGAACTTGCTAGCTTCAGCTTCTGTGGGTAAGAGATCCAAAATTAAGTTGGTAGGATCTTGGGTAACTGATGGGGAGTGGTTACCTAAAATTAAAGGCACTTCTACTAGATCTTTGATGGGTGGAGGAGCTTATGGGTGCTCCTCTGTAGGTGGAGGAGATGATGGGTGCTCCTTTGTGGGTGGAGGAGATGATGGGTGCTCCTCTGTGGGTGGAGGAGATAAACAAGTATCCTTCATGGACTAAATAAGTACTTTGGGTGATGGTTCCCTAAGTGGATAAGCCAAAGGTGAAATATTCTTGATATTAACGGAAGGATACTCCATGGGTGAGGAAGGAGGTGAAAGGTGTTCCTCTATGGGTGGAGGAATAGGTGAGGTGGATTCAAGTTTAGGTGGAGGACTTTGGGCTAGGATTTCCTCGATGGAAGGAATATGAGTAATTGGGTAGCATCAAGTGTATCACTAAAAATAGCATGGACCTTGCGGGTATGGATATCATGAATTGAGGTTTCTCTGGTTTGATCAGAAGAAGGGGCATGATTAGGTAAAGGTTTCTTGAAGATATGTAGGTTTTCATTGGAAGGTGCATTAGGATTATCCAAGGGTAGCTTGCATTTCTTGAGCGTTTCTTGGACAATGTTTTTGAAAGTGATGCAATTTCTGTCACTATGACCCTTTACTTGATGATAATTGTAGAAATCGTGCTCTTTATACCAAGTAGGTGTGGGGAGAGCAGGGTCAAAACTAGTGTGTGGTTTCACGGGAGTAAGGGTGATGGCCCTAGCTATGATGAGCTTCTCTAAGATAGAAGAATAAGGTTCCCCAATTGGGTTATATTTCCATTTTTCCCATTTGAATTGAAAAGTCTTAATGGGTGAGAGATTAGATGAGGGGATAGCCTGATTTGACGGATTAGCTGGGCCATCTTTGAGTACCATTGCGTTAGCGGTCCCCTTGGCCTTTAAATAATTGTTCTGTGGTTTTGAAGAAGAAGAGGTCTCATTTGAATTGAATGCAGAGTTCTTATTATGTAATTGGATTTTCTTCTCTTCAATGGCCTGAATATCAAGCTTTCGTGCCATGGTGAATGCTTCACCAAAGGTTCAGAAGGTTTGGACCTATAGATTCAGTGAGATATGCCTAGCACAACCCCGCGTGAAGAGTTAGATGAGTTTGGTTTGTGGTAGTTGGAATGTGAGTTGATTAATCAAGTTACACCAATGAGCTACAAAATCTGCGATAGATTTGTCATCATATTGACACGTAGAGTATAGGTCAGTCATGGTAACCTTCTTAACGATATTAATGGAGAAGTGATCCAAGAAGGCTTGAACTACCTGATTAAATGAGAATATAGAGTGTCTAGGTAACCCACTATACCAATCTAATGCGGGTCTAGTCAGAGACATGGGAAAAGTCCTCAGGAGTAAAGCATCATCATGGGTGATTAGATAGTACCCTTGTTTGAAATACCGCAAATGCTATTGTGGGTCTTCTTTGCTATTGAAACGGTTGAATTTAGGCATTTCCCAATGCATGGGATATGGTTGAATAGGAATGGATGGGTGTATAGACTCATTACAAATATTATCATAGGTGAGAGTGTTGTGGGAGCCAGAAAATGATGCCTCTAATGTCTGCATCTTATCCATCATTAACTTGATTAGGTCATTGGTAGGTTGTGATGCATGGGTGACTCCTGTAGCGTAAGAGAGTTGGTGTTGGGCATATAACGGGGGTGGTATTCCAGTATATGGTGTTGCTCTATATATAGATTGAGAAGAAGGCATTGAAATATGGGGTACATACCCAAAATGAATAATAGATGAAACAAGAGGTTGTTGATAGTACGTATATGGAGGTGGAAGGGTTGTGGTGACCCTAGTGGAAATGGGTGCTAAAGAATACATAATAGAAAGGATGACATTTTGAAAAGGGGTAGGGGTCATCGACACTGGGGGTGGTACTGTAGCTATGGGTATATGTGAGACAATAGGCATGGATGAGGTTATGTTCTAGGTGGTTGACAAAGGTATAGTGGATGTGACGGGTGCAACGGATATAGCAGATATGACAGTCATAATGGGTATAGGGCCTAGGTATGAAATGACTGGGGGTAAGGTAGATGCGGGAAGCATGGAGCTAGATGGGGCCGATGCAGGAGTGGGAACAAGAGTCAGGGTGATAGATACGGGCATGTCGTATATCAACTGACCCAAGGAATCTCGAGTGGACGAGTGGGAAAGGTAAAATTGTAAGGTGACATGATTTTGGTCAAGGAGTCGTGTGAACTCCTCATCTCTGATAGTGATAGAGATAGGTTGGATAGGTTCCATGGCTGGTGATGAAATGGAAGGTGGTGAAGGGCTAGGTGGGAGTAGTTGACAACTGGTGTGGAATACAAGGGTGCTTGCTTGTCGATGCGTCAGTACCATGTGAATAGGTACTAATGTGGTAAGACTGCTTTCTATAAATGACACAGAAATACAAAAAAGATATGATAAATAGGTGGTGGTAGGTGAATTGGGGTTAAAATGTTAGCTATAAAATGACACAGGCTAACCGATGTTGGTTAGGTTAAACTGACGCCAGTCATAGGTAGCTGTTATTGATCATTGTGAAAGTGGAGAGTTGGTTAAAAACAAGGTGTATGGTCAAATTTTCCAGGTATGCAAAATGGTGATGGGACTCACTAGGTCAATGGATATGATAAGAGTGACAAAGACTCTAAACATCTAAAGAAATGGAATAGGTGTCCTTTTTGGTAGGTTAACAAAAAGAACAATGAACTGATGCCAGTTGGGTAAAATTGATGATGGTCAGAGGGTAACTGACGATGGTCACTAGACTGAAACCAGTTACTGTGAAATTGAAACAGTGATGAAGAAAATGTGTTTGCGAGTTAAAATTTGATGTGGAATCAAACCCAAAATTCTGAGAATGATGAGAATATGGTCCAGGCACACTTAGATGAAGCTGGAATACACCAACTGTGATGAGGAGCATGCAAGGGGAAATAATAAAAATGAAGAACATGACCTCTCACCTCAAAACATAAGCCAAGTAGAAACACTAAGAAAAATATGACCCTAAGAGTGATTTTTCTATTATGTTTGTTTAGCTTATGCTATTTAAGGACTGACTCATGAACTATAAAATAGAGTTTTTAGGTGAGGATGGATTCCTACAAAGAAGGAGATCTACAAGGAGAGGTTTCAGGTATGTTATGGCGGGGGCGGGCCATCCTCTGATGGGGTACTGGATAGAGATAACTAGCAGGGTGCCCACTATGCTGTGATCGTGTGATCACCTACAGTTTCTTCTGGGTGGGATGTTGTTTAAGAATGTGTATATATTTTAAATTTTTGATGTTTGGGTAAGACTCAGAGAGAGAAAAAGAAAGGAAGTTCTTATCTATGATTCATTTGTCAACCATCAGCTAGGAATGACTTCCAGCATATAGTTTTCCCTCAATTAATGTGAGCTAATGTAGAAAAGTGGAATGAAGTGAAATAATTTTTAAACCCAAATCAAAATGTAGAATTTTATGCCATAAATAGATGAACAGGAAGGGATGATCTTTCACTAATGTGATGCTAATGAAAGGGAAGAAATGTTCCTTTTAAGCACCAAAATAAGATTGCTTTTAGATAATAGAAGAGAAGAAGGTTTCAGGGGAGAAAGTTTAATGTAAGAACTTTTTAGAAAAGAGACAAACATAACACGTTTTCACCTAGAAATGAAAGAATCCAAAGAACCCCTAATGGGTCCCACCAGGTGTGCCAAAAATGTATTACTTGATTTTAGATGATTTCTTCGAATGTTGACAAAACAAATAAGGGTAATGGGCTAGGAGGAATACCTACTGAAATGATGGTTGTAGGTTGTTGCGTGCATATGAATTCCGGATGCAAAGCTGACCATGAGAGATTACTTTTTTCTTGGAGGAATTACCTGAAATGGAAAACAAGACCACCAAATAAAATTTAAACAATATATGTAGTGGACTGCCTAGCGTGTGCTAGATCCAGGAAGTGTGATAATTCTTAGATGACTGTCAATCCACTGTTTTAAACAACTTAATGCTTACAGTAAAGGAAATCCTACTGTAGTTAAAATGATTTGGGTATCTCATTCACATATAATAAGAAAATTCGTTCACAACAGGCTAGGCTATGACTAAATCTAAAGGTCAAGGTCTTTTTCAGGGTACTGTTACTAGTATGGGTGAGATTCTAGGTTGTTTTGGGTATTGGGTGGAGAATGGAAGCTCTGTTCTTGGTTTCTGGTCAAAAATACAGAGCCCGACGTCAGTTTGGTGTGACCGATGTTAGTTTAGGTTAACCAACGATGGTTATGGGTAACCGGCATCGGTATGGTCGGGGTATAGGAAACTCAATAAAAACTTGGCTAGGTGATAGATTTGAGGCTAGATGAAGATGAGAGGGAAATGAAAATTTTTGTATAGATATGAGGTATGCATAGGAATGATTAAGGTCTAGGTATGGGCAGTGCAAGGGTGTGGATAAAAGGATGGTCAATTTTGGATGGAGGTAAATAATGGGGGAATAACATTGAGAGAAGAAGCTAATAATAGATGTAAAATGATCTACCAAATGATAAATGGATAAGTGCTGGTTAACAAAACTTACTGTTTGTATGAGCTTGATGCCTAGTTGGTAATGGTGGGTGATCAAATGGAATGAACTTAGTGTGGTGGGTGATCAAATGGAATGAACTTGGTGTAGTGCTAGCGCTTCCCTGAATGCTCCTGTGAAGGCAAAATGGCTGTGTGATTTCTTCAGGTACTGGCTATGGATTCTCTGATGCATGTACTAAAGCTAGTTCTACTTGCATGTAGCTCTGGTTTCGTCACTTGTTATCAAAAGATGTGATTATCTCTCAGAAATGTACCAACCTCGAAATAAGGTTTTTTGGGAGTTAAATGGTAACTGACGATAGTTTTGGCTTAACCAGAAATGGTTTAGGGTAACTGGCGTTGGTTAGGGTGGGATTTCCTAGGTTTACTAAACTAGGCAGATCACTTTGATTTTCTGGGATCTTGTTTCTTTTACTCCACGGGTTAGCATGGAAGCTTCCTTCTAAAATGTGGAAATGTGGTTACAGGGGATGTAGGCATTGATTTTTTAGGGTTTGGGTAGGTCTTAGTTAGTTATGGCAACTTACTAAGAATATGTCTTAGGGTGAGGTTACTGGATGAGGTGTCTAGGTGAGGTGGATATGTGGGCATTATCCCAATAAGGATACTTAAATAATAAATATGGTGAGGATAATGAGTTAATTTAATTAAATTAATATTATAGTTGGGTGAAGGGTGCCATGGCTAGGTGGATGTGTTCAAGGTATTTATTTATTGAGGGACCAAGGGGAGTGTGACCCAATTTTGGTGTCTATAATGTACTCGAAAAAATTAGGTTCAACCTCCATTTCAAAAATATGGTTAGAGAATGTATTTCCTCACCCTTTTTGTCAATTATCTTAAATGTATCCCCTACTATTTTCTTTGGTAGCATTAGAGGGATTAGGCAAGGTGATCCTATTTCCCCCATTCTCTTTATCATCATGGAATAGAGTCTTAGTAGAGCAATAATCTGATCCACTATTTTAGGTACTCTTCATGGCTTCAATAATTCTTCCATGAATTTAAATTTCTATCATCAATAGTTTTTTGATGACACAATATCACTCTCCATAGCCTCAAATCTTTAGGCTAAGTGGTTTAAATTATTGTTGTCATGTTATGAAGAAACATATGGGAATCTCATCAATTATGCCAAAAGTTTAGTTTTATTCATCAACACTCCTTTGAATAGGAAACAAAAAATTGCTATAATTCTTGGGTGTTGCGTTAAGCCCCTTCCCTCTACTTGTGTGGGTGTGCCATTTTTTAATGGTTAGCTCCTTATAGAAATTTGGAATTATCTCTTAGAGAGATTTCAATACAATATTGACGGTTGGAAATGACCGATCCTCTCAAGTGTTACAAAGTTTACATTGATCAAAAACACATTGCAAAATCTACTAATCTATATTCTCTCACTTTTTCATAATTTCACAAAAGGTTGTGGAAATTATTGATAAAATCTAGAAAAAAATTTATGGGCAGGAGTCGAAGAGAATAATAGAGTCCCGTTAGTGTCTTGGGAGAAGGTCTAAAAACCTAAATTTCAAGGAGGTTTGTGAATTAATAATCTCAAACATATGAATAAAGCTCTCCTAGCTAATATGGGTTGGAGACTACTAAAAGAGGATCTTCCTTGGTGAAAAATCATTAAAAATAAATACTTGAAGGAGTATTTTATTACATATTTTATTATGTATGATATTCTTCCTAAAGGGTCCTATTTTTGGAACTTTCTAATTAAGAGCCAAGATTTTATCACTAAAGGCATCAAGTGAGATTTTGGAAATTCTAATAAAATATTCTTTTAGGAGGATAAGTGGATCTTGAGGATAAGCCAACAACAAATATATAATATGCGTGATCAAATTACTATGATAAGGAAGAAATATGGGGAAAAAACATGTGATTACCTTAACAAAAATGATGGGGAAACTAAATGGAGAATATTTTATCTTGAAGGAGGCTAAAATAATTATGAAGACAATATGAATTTCATTCAAAATTTTATATAAAACATATACATCCCTAGCATGAATATTGAAGATGAACTTATTTGGGAAGATTCAGGAGATGGAAGCTAGAATGTGCATGCAGGATACAACAATTAGAGTCAAACTCAAAATCCTTAATATTTTGAAGGAAAGTTTGGATCAAATAACATATTATTAAAACAATTTATTTTTGTGGCTAACAATTTAGAATAAAATTCTCACGGTGGAAAACATAAAAAGAAAGGGACAAATGCTTCCCAACAGGTGCATTTTATGCAAAACTAAATAGGAAAGTGTTAATCATATTTTCATCCATTGTTAATTCATCACCTCATTTTGGGGTGTCATTGTCGAAAATATTGGTTTGAAATGGGATATTCCTTCTTATTTGATTGAGTTATGGAAACATTGTTTTTTCGATCAAAATGTAAATATGTGAGACTTATATGGAAAATTATTTTACCTCACACACTCTGGGCCATTCGGAAAGAAGAAAAAAAAACAATTTTGAGGAGCATAGCCTTCATGTTAACATGGTTTTAAAATAGATTATTTTTTTGGTTATAAAAAAATGTAAGTCTTCTATTATAACCAAAAAGGGGAGTATGAAAGACTCTAACACAAATTTTCTCAACAAATGGAATATTTAGTTTGAAGAAGATTATAATAACATTAATTGTAAACCTCCTAAGCAAGAGAAAATTTGGAACCATCCTCTAGAGGGTTGGTTAAAGATTAATTTAGATGAAGTTGCAAAAGGAAACCTTGGAAAATATAGGGGTGGAGGTATAATTAGAAACATCAATTGTGAATTAATTTCTTCCTATGTAGGGAACTTGGGTTTCTAAACTTGTCATTTTTTTCAAGTTGTGACAACTCTGTAAAGGATAAAACTTGTAAAACACTTGAACATTATAAATATTTTGGTGGAGGTATACTCCCTAAATATAATTAACTTCCTTCAAAATAAGTCTCCTCCTAGTTGGTCTATCAACAATGTCATAAATAATTCCATTCTTATCCTTTGCACCTTCCCACATGTTAGCATTTCTCATAGACATAGAGAAGGAAATAAAGTAGCAGATAATTGTGCCAACATTGGGGTAAATTCTGCTAATCTTCGTTATTAGTTTAAGATTTTAAATACCCCTTTAGAGGTCATTAATATAGCAAATCATGAAATTTACAATAGGTACTTATATCAAGATCTCATATAAACTTGTGGATGTTGTTTTATATTGACACATTTTGATCATATGTGACCCCATTCATTTATGTGTGCTTCAAATTTGGGAGCTCATGAATTATTATGTTTTCGACCCTACTCTACTTTCCCATTTCAGAGTGTGGGTATTTGGTGATAAGATGGTGGAGAACTATTCCAAGTTCAGCCTCCCTTTAATAGAGGTTGGAAAAAAAATGAAAAAAATTGTAACATCTTGGGAGTAGGAACTTTTGCCACTTTTCTGGAAAGAATTCGTGGGAAATTTCAATGGAGTTTTCTGTTACATGGAAGGATAAAATTGTACAGTTCATGGGACAAAGGTTTCTCATCTCATAAAGTCTTATTTCTCATATCATGAGGATGAGCAGCCATGGAATAAAATTTCACAAATAACAAGTGCAACCAAGATGAGAAGGAATCTAAATTCTTGGATGATGGCAAAAAAAATCAATAAATGCCTCAGGGTTTTCTCCATTCATCCTTACCCAGCCCATATGATGATTTTTTATAGAATCATTATCAAGTATTTGATGATGGAGTGGATAATTCATCACATTAATACCTACCATTTGGTGATGTTGAACCATTTTAGAAGAAACTGTCTGGTGACTCTCCCATTTCATATTATTATGTCATTAGAAAAATATATAAAAGAAGTGCATTGAGGTAAAAGGGTTTATCCCCTTCATTAAGAAATTATACTTCTCATATTTATGAATTTTGTGAGCTAAAACCCTAGGCAGAATCCCACTCCCTCACTTCCCTCCACCTCTATTCCTACAAAAACATATGAGACCTGCAAAGGATATTAACTCAATCAAGGTTCTTAGAAGTAACACAAACAAAGGTAAAAATGTTGAAGGCCTATGCTCAAATCAAGAAAACTCCCAACAAGGACTTGAAGGGGATATGATAGCTAGGTGTTTGCTAATCCTTGAAAAGAATAATGAGAATGATATTAATGTTTATATCCAAAATGATATGGATTGCCAAAAGGATGTTATTAAGTGGATTAGAAAGGACATCAAAGTTATAAGGGGTAAACATCAAAGATCTCAGAAACAATGAGACATGCAAGGACAATCAGTACTGGAAAGAAATGGAAGTTAAGATGAAGAAAGTGGAGAACAAGTGCAACCTTTTAGCTGATGGTTTTATCCTCTAAACTGGCCTCTTAAGGTCTATTGTAAAAGAGCTTAACAACAAGGGTAATAATGGAAACACTACAATGAATGAAAGGAAAAAGGAATATGAGAAGAGAGATCAATATATAAAGGACCTTTTATAACTCTCTAGTCAAGTGCATAATCAGAAATTATTAATGATTTGTTTTATTGTGTTTTGGATAGTTTTTGGATACACTTGGGTTGTACTTTGACAGTAATTGGGCTGGTTTTGTGTTGTTTCCACTAGTTGTTTTAGTTTTTTGATCTATTTTTTTTCCATGGATTGTTAAATGTCATATATGGACATTATATCCTCTTTTGTAGCAAGTCAGGGTCCTTGAAAAAACCCTTTTTTTACCCATTATCTAAAAACTTTCACGTACATGTCATAATTTGGTGTTATTATATTCAATTAAATATGCACTATTATATAATTAAGACAAAATTACAATATTAATTTTAATTTAATATGTGGATAATTAAGCCATTGGTTCACATTTATCCACATATATACATTGGTGCACACTTATCCACATATACTCATAGAGAAATGTTTCAACTAAGTTATTGACATAATGTTTGACTTCCACTTCTAATTGATTAAAGGAAGATTATTTTGCAAGAAACAAATTTCCAACCCTAATAATATCCTCTATTTTTTTTTAGCTTAGAGAGATAGTGTTATTGGAATATATTAGAGGAGAGGGTTATTATTACTTTTAATAATTTAAACCCAATATTCTTAATAAAATTGTTATAGTCATGTTACCTGTACATGCCATAAAGCGCAGGGGCCAAGGTAGTCAATATAGGAATATGATGGGATGATTTTGGGTTAGGGATATGTATGGTGTGAATATGATGGAAGTGGGGGTATGGGAAGAAAAAAATTTAGAAGAGAAAATCTACCCATGCACTTAGGAAAGAAAATATTTCTTGTCAAGGATGACTATAATACTAGGGACTTGATCACGATGTATGGTAAACTCAAGGATAATAGTGACATAGAGCCTTAGGTCTATATCTTGGTTTCTGAATTGAGGAATGTTTGGTTGTGCTACATGGGTGAAATGGTCTCTTCATGCAAGAAAACCCTGATCGGGAAAGGTCATGTATACGAAGATAATGCACTGTGAAATGACAAAGATAACTCAAATCTATAATGGTAATAGCTGTATAATAAGATGGTGGATGTGGTAATTTTCTTGCAGGGATTCACCATTAAGGAAAACTAGATGTAAGATAGTTTGTGTGAGGGAAGGAAAATAATGGAACAAATCTCATATGAGTTTGGATAAGATGTCATCCTCAGGGTCTTGGTGTTGAAGTGGAGTGGGGATACAAGGAAGTGTTCAAATATTCTTAGGAATATATAGCTATCAAGAGTCATCCAAAGTTGAGAGGAAATTATTATTTCGTAGTGCTTTCTATGGCCAGGAGGAAATCATAAATAGAGACTAGGATGAGATGATGTCTTGAGGATTTCCTAGGATATAACTGGAGCCTTGGATATTTCTTATGATTTGGTTCAGACTAAAGTATTTCTTATTGTCATGCAGACCAATGAGTGTCCTTGTTTGAAAAGTCAGGTTGCTTGCACCTGAAATGATATGCTTGTGTATTGTAATTATTTGCAAGGTTGATTTTGAGTGTTATCAAACTTGTTTGGGTTCAAAATTGTCTTGTAAATGTGCTCAAAATCAAAATTTTAGACTATTTTTTGTGTTTTCTTGATTGGGAGTTTGTGAAGAATGTTTGAGGCACGTTTACATGTGATATCAAGAAGTTGAGTGCTCACTGGAAATGGGGTTTTTGAAGTCAAAAATCAGTTTGTATGACCTATTTTTTATCAACCAATTTTCCAATTTACTTCACTTGATTCAATGGGGACCTAGACAAACAATATTTTAGTTTTTTTATGAGTTTATGAATTATAACAAACACATGAGAAGAAATAAATCACAACAGAAAATTGAAAGTGTTCTTACTAAAATTAAACCTTATAAAAATAAATGAAATGAAAGTGGTAATATTCTTAAGAAGACTAATATATTTGGATTTTAAACTCCTATGTTGTTTGAATCAAATATCTTAAATTAAAAGCTAATTTGAAATATGAAAATTGTGAAAATTAAGATCTGAAGTCTAAATTAAGATTAATCTACTTTGCACTTTGAATTTACCCTAATATATGATTTGATGTAATCATATAATTTAAACAACCGAAACTATGTTTTTGTCTTTTTGAGTTTTTTTGTATCTTCTAAGGATAAATTTACTTAGATCTAACAAACAAATTTACTTCTCTATTCTAAAACCTAGAACCCAATCTCAGAGATGAAAAGGGTATAGATGAAGATGATTGAATATTTTAATGTAATTTATAATAAATATCACACAAAGGAAATATACTCTAATATATTTTTTGTTTGTTTTATTAATTTTCTAATTACTACAAAAATAATGAATTTCAACTTAATTTAACTATAAACACAAATGAATTTGCCTAGAACAAAACAATCTAATATAAATTAAATTAAATCTATAATATAGGGTAACTACTGAAATACATGATGTACAAGTGCTAATATACAGTAAGACACAAGTAAATAAACATGTATAATATGAAACCCTAATCAAGAGAGGGAGATAGGAAAACTTAGCTTATTTTTGAGAAAGATGAAGGTGATCTAGGAAGGTGAAATACTGAACTATAGTGTAGAAAACGTCATTAATGATAACTATGAATACTAGAGATTAGAATATACGTAGGTAAAGTGCACCCACAACAGGGCAACACTGCTTAGGAATTGAAAACTACATCTAGGCACTGGTGGTTGTGTAATTGCTTAGGATTTGATTTATTCTTTGTTACAAGGGTTTTAATCTTGATTCATGTATCACTTTATATTTTCTCCTTGATTGCCAAAGTTACATATAACCTACAAAATTATATTCCTACATGCACATGTCCCCAAACCATATATAATCTAATAAAAAAGATGTAAAATGTGGAGTAAGATTGACCCCAACAGTCACCTGAAGAGTGAAATTACGACTGAGCACTGTACTACATCTCATAATCCATTTAGTTCTATGTCAGTGTGTGTGTAATGATGCCCTAGGATGCCCTTGTTAAAGTTGCACAATGCTAGCGGGCTAGATCTAGAATAGAGAAAATGTATAGAATGTGTGAGATGGAATAGAATAGACTTCCCATCCTATGTTTTGTATGTAGAGTGATGTAACCATTGTCCCTTAAGTGAATGTGTTAGATGGATGCTTTAAAGTGACTTTGTGCCTTTGGATGAAATCTTAGGTGATAATATATAATGCAAGTGTTTGGACCCTTATTTAAGAGCTATAACTATGTATATATATGTGTGTGTGTCTGTAGATATATATGATTCCCTTGTTTTAATTTTGTAATTGACAACTAGAAGGCAAACCAAAAAATGTAAAAGATGCCCAAGAAGTAAAAGTGACCCAAAAGAGTGAGAAAAGGCTAGAGAGGGTCAAGGGTGACTAGGAGGGAGAGGAACACTTGAGTGCTACTATCTTGGATGGGTGCTAGTGTATGAATCCATAAAAGTTAAATAAGTTAAGTTATGAATGTGTTGTAGGGTGTGCAATACCAAAGAGAAAGTAAGAGATAAAGAAAAGAGGATAAAGATAGTTGTGAAACACTTGTTTTCTTTCTTAGGAATCATGTACCCAAGTGTGATTTTAGGAACCATGTACCCAAGTGTGTGATTTTATGTCTACATTTCCCCCCACTTTATGTTGTTGAGTGAATACTCAATAAAATAAAGTATATATATAAGATGCACACCTTACGATCATGTAGAAAAGAGTGTAGGTGATAGCATGCCAAGTGGATAAGTGAAGTGTGGAATGATCACAAAGTGAAGCGCGAAGACTAGGAAAGGGAAGTGGACAATAGGGGTGAAGCGTATGCATTACAGCATGCAATTGTAGTTTGTGTGAGTTACTTCTTGTTGCATATAAGGATGGACACAAAAAATAAGAGAAAAAAGTAGTAAAAGTTATGTATATGATAGATCAAAGGGACATGTATATAAGTATGTAAAAGAGTTTAAAAGAGTGTACAAAGGAAAGTGTGCACCTAATGTATAAGAGAGTAAAAGATTGAAAGTTGTCCTATTGATTGAAGATTTCTGATTTGAATGTTGAAGATGAGATTTTAGGGAGATCTTACACCGAGAACATGTTTTTTGGGTGATCTCACGCCGAGTACGAGTATTTTGGGCGATCTCACGTTAAAGGAATTTGTTTTAGGT
The DNA here is from genome assembly GCA_019776745.2 of Taxus chinensis. Taxonomy (NCBI): domain Eukaryota; kingdom Viridiplantae; phylum Streptophyta; class Pinopsida; order Cupressales; family Taxaceae; genus Taxus; species Taxus chinensis. The sequence continues at coordinate 503,230,288 of CM034148.1, read as the reverse complement.
GATCTCATGCCAAGAGAAAGTGTTGAGGAGAGAGTTATAGTTTTAATATTCTTCCATGAATCTCCCCCCATAAGCACCACTATAGATGGTACGTCCTCATTTGTTCTATTTTTCTTGATTTATATCAAATTAGTTATGATTGTAATTGATTATAGGACATAGAATACATTCTCTAACTGAAGGAAACTTCTTGTTACTATAGAACTAATATGATAATTTTTGTAAATTGTATTGTACTAATAAAATGAATTTTTCTTCCCCAAGGACATTATCACTTGGGGAGGAGACAAGCACCAAGATGCTATTGTCTAATATTGGGAGCCAGTGTCCACTCTATGTTTTAGACCCAAGTATGGTTTTGGGATATTCTATGACTATGTTCCTATGCTAAATTTGTAATGTGGTTTGTTGTACTATAGCTTTGATCTACTATAGGGGTGATTTTTTCACCTAATATATGCCCCTTTGTTTGAGGTACATAAAACGATAGTAGAAGAATGTGGCCTAAAGGAAAGGACTTGATGCTAATCTGTTGGGTTTTAGAATGAAACATGGGTTGATATCATAGTCAGGGGACAAGTCCCTCCTCTTTAATGGGAGAGGTTCCCTTATTGAAAGAAGGAAAAACAAATGTATAGATATACAACTCTCAATGTTTGGACCCTGATATTCTAGAATGTTTTCATACTTAAAAGATTATCAATCAGAAGGAATGGAAGAATAAAGGGATGGGAGAAGGAAGAAAAAAACAATGATTTTGGGAAATATAGATAGAAGAGTATCTCCCTACTCACATTGAACCAAGAAAATATAAAAAAGGATCAATTACTTCACCACCGATGCAAATATGCAGACACAAATTTATAAAGACTACACAGACCAGAACACAAAGTTTCTATTGAATTCAAAACAAATGATCCATTGAATCGATCAAGGAGAGAGAAGGATATAATAGAGGAAATAAGAAAATAAAGAACTAATATATTGAATTACTTCAAAATTTACAACGTTCCTAGAAAACTAGAATCCCCTTTTCTATGGCCAAACCATGTTCTTATAAAAATCCATGTACATCCATACTTGGTCCCCGAGAAAAGAATATCCAAAAGGAATAATGTTTGTTGTAGATCCACTTTTGGAAAGTGACATGAAACAAACAAACTCATGAAAACCGAAGGTTCAAAAAAGGTGAATATTTCATTAGTTTGAGCATGATTAATTTAGCAGGGGGCATCTCATGATTTTCTTCTTCACATGGTCCTGCCATTTCTACCTTTTAACCACTTTCATAGCACTCAAGTGCTTACTGGTAAGTTTTCTCCCTTTTTATCATGTAAGCCCAATAAAATCCATTTTTTGATGATCAAACTTTACATCCCTTCAAACTTATTGATTTGGTTCCATAGTAAACCCAAAATGCATCTCACGGAGAAACGACAAGAATACAGAGAAAAATAATGAAGAATGACCCATTTTTGTGTTTTGTAGAGCTCTGGTTTGTTAATGGCATTAACAACTAGATGAGTTCATTTGGCTATCTTTTCCCACTTTTACCTTCAAATTTGGACCATATACGTGTCAAGATCCAAGAAATGACGACCCTGGGGGAGAAAAATGCATTTCCTGACATTTGCGAGAAAAAAACGTGATTTCTCATTTTGCTCCGCCCCGCAGCTCTACCAAAATCTGGACACATGGCGCCATCTAAGTGGTTGAGGAAATACAGTTCAGACTTTCCATTTAAACTCTTTTTAACAAAAATCTCAAATTCTCAAAAACCTCCGCCAGCTCGCTTTGACTTTTCAATTGGAACACGTGGCACACCACGATTGGAAAAGGGGTCGTGGCTCAATTTGCAACATTTTAACCCTTTGGTGAAAAAGGATCAAATTATCAATTTCCTCAGCGAGATCAATGCTCCAATTTCATCCTTCCATATGTGGCATCGCTTGACTGGGTATGGGAATGTGCTTTAGGTTTATACTTTATCTATTTTTGAAAAGGGGAAAAATTCCAACTTTTACCCTAAAAGTCTGTTTCCCCACCATTGAATTTTCAACATAGGCCATGTGTCCCTTTCTAATTTTCTATGGGCCTCAACTTATAAATTTTTCCTTTCACATGGGTGGGGCCGCGAGCCATTTTAGAACTTTTTTCCCTTTTTGGAAACAAGGCTAAAATTCCTAAAGTCCTCCACTAGTCCGCCACAATGCATATGAATTGAAAAGCAACCACATGTCCATTTCTGATTCTTCAACACGTGGCATCACCTGATTGATTGCAGGGATGTGCTTCACTTTTTATCTATCTTGAAAAGGGAAATATTCCAACCTTTCCCCCGAAAGTCCATGCCTTTGCCATTGAATTTTCAACATAAACACGTGTCCCTTTCTGATTGATTGCGGGCTTCAACTTGGAATTTATCCTTTCGCATGGGTGGGGCCAGGGGTCATTTTATAACTTTTCACCCTTTCACCGTAATGCCTTAGAGAATAAAATGGATCCGTCACCTCAAACTTCCGCCAAAATTGCTCCAGCCAATCAGGCGGCAGGGATGCGGGGCAAATCTGACATTTATTCCAAAATCACCAAAAGTGATAATTTCAAAAAGGAACCCATTCAGATTCATCCAATGGGAAAAAAATTCCTAGATTCACCTTTTCGAGTAAGAATTTGATGAGGAAAAGAATGTAGGAAGTTGTCGGAAATGGGAAAATGCCAATTTTTCTCTTAATGAAGAATTAATTTCTCTGTAAAAAGGTAAAAAATGGAAGATGCAAGGTACCACACATTCCAAACTCATAAAGAATAACTAAAATCATTTCCCATCCATTAAAAATAGGAAAAACATTTTAACGGCATAATACTGAAGGAATTTGATTAAAAAATACCGTGGGAAATGAAAATGAGCATATGAGGAGTTTAAAACATGAGTTTATTTTATGGAAGGGCTCTAATTTTCATGAAATTAGATTCGAAAGGGTGGGAAAATTGAGAGGAAAACAGTTGGCTCCTTCTGGGCATGATTTGGCAGAGGAAAGCGGAAAAATAAAGAACCTTAAGGAATTCTGGGTAGTAATATTGAATCAGTGTCTTAGCCAATGGGCAATGGAGTCAAAAGGAAGCAATACCGACACAAAAGAGAACACAAAAAAGAAACCAACAAAAAAAAAAAAAGGAAAGCAAAACACTATACAAAATGTATAGAGGGACCACCAAAACTCATAGGTTTTGAACAACTTCAAAAATTACCCGCTATAAGGAAGTGGGAGAGGAGAACCATCCATGTAATCTAGGTATAAAGAGTTCTCACTAGAAAAATGTCTAATTTTAAAAGGACCAAGGTAAAGGGAATCAAATTTAGCATGGCTGCCTTGAGGTTCATGCCTTTTTTCCCAAAGAAGAACACTATCTCCCACTCAAAAAGTTCTGGGTTTAGCCTTTTTATCAAACAAAGATTTTACTTTGAGTTGATGAGATGATATTCTGTCAACCACTTGCAATCTGTCTTCATTCAACTTTTAGAGGTACATAATTCTATTGTCAAATGAACTGGTAAAGTTGGCATCCTTAATGGCCTTCATCAAATGTAAGGTTGGAAGTTTAAATTTCACTGGAAATTGAGCTTCAACTCCATATACCACTTGAAAAGGAGACATTCTAATGGCTATCTTAGGTGTAATCCTATCTTCCCATAAAGCATCATACAATTTCTTATGCCAATTCCTCTGAGAGTCATTAACAAGCTTCCAAATAATGGTGACCAAGTTCTTGTTAGTTTATTTTGCTTGACCATTCCCTTAGGGATAGTAATCTGAAGAGTGGGAAAAGAAAATGCCATAGCCATAGCAAAAATCCATCATCTCAATAAAAGAAAAATTGGAAGCATTTTTAGTGACAATCTTGTTTGGTATCCCAAACCTTATTAAGATGTGCTCCTTGATGAAGTTACATACTACTTTAGAAGTAGTACTTTTAACTGGAATGGCTTCCACCCATTTGGTGAAATAATCAGTAGCAGTCAAAACATGAGTATGCCCCACACTTGAAGGTGGATTGAGTGTTCCGATGAAGTCCAAACCCCATTGTTGAAAAGGTTCGTCAATCACCATTGGTTTGAGAGGTAAAGAAGCCAATTTTGGTATTCCAACAAAGGTTTGAAATGCTTAACACTTTCCTACCCAATTTGATGCATCTTTGAATAGGTTAGGCCAATAATACCAGGCACAGAGGATTTTTTGGGTTGTGACAATAGAAGAGAAATGACCTCCATAGGCTTGGTCATGAAAGGTTGAGAATAATTTGTTTTACTACTCTTTATCAACACATTTCCAAAACCTTCCATCTATGCCTCGTTTGAAAAATGCATTTTCCCACAACACATATTATGCAGACCTTAATTTGATGGCTCTCTTATCCTTGGCACTCAAATGGGATGGAAATTCTCCATAAGTAAGAAAGTGTGCAATGCCAGCATACCATACTTCAGTTGAGCTAAGGAAAATAACAATAGAGATATCAACTTCCTCCTTGGACAATTTGGCATTAGCTCCTCCAATAATGAGTTCACATACGTCCTTTCCTTGAACTAGCTTGGTGGGTTTGATGTCAAGATCATACTCCTAAACTTTGGCTCCCTAATTGCCTCTTCTTGTTCCAAATTCTTATTGTGTAAGAATGGATTTAATATTTGTATCAGGAAAAAGCACAATAGAATGAGAGTTGAGGATGTAAACATGAAAATGATTCACGACTTTGACCACTACAAAATCATATCTCTCCATCATGGTGTACTTCAGCTCATGGGCTTTCAAAATATAACTCATGAATGCTATGGGGAGTTCATGACCTTCAAAATTCTCTGAGGTTAACACAACATCTAGAGTACTTTTAGTAGCATAGAAATAGATAATGAAGTCTTTTCTATAATAGGGGCTTTCCAAGATTGGAGTCTTTGCTATAGCTCTCTTGATGTCTTAAAATGAAACCTTCCCTTCAGAGGACCAACCAAAAATATGCTTCCCTTTAATCATGTGGGCTATGTTCAAAGTAATTTCAGCAAAATCAGGTATGAATCTTCTTAAGAGGTTGATCTTTCTAAAGAAAGAGTGCACACCCTTCTTGCTTGTGGGGAGAGGGATCTGCTAAATCATATGGACTATTTCTGGATTAATCTTGATTCCCTCCTTGGAGAAAATGTGTCCCAATAATTTTCCCTCGGTGACAAAAAAGACAGATTTCTTGGGATTCAAGGAGATATCATGCTCTCTACACCTTTGGAGGACAACTTTAAGGTGTTGGAAATGATCAGCTCTTGTTTTTGAAAACATATATAGATCATCAAGGTATACAAATATGCATTTTCATTTGAGGCTGCCAAAGGCCATGTCCATTGCCCTCTGAAAGGTGGTACCAGCATTGATGAGGCTAAAAGGAATTCACCTGTAAGAAAAGGTTCCCTAAGGAGTGGTAAAGTTAGTCTAATGCTGATTTGCAACACTTACTTCTACTTGATTATATCCTGAGAATCCATCAAGCGTGGAAAACATTTTTGAACCTGTAATAACCTATAAGACTTGATACAGTATGGGGAGAGGGTAATTATCCTTCAAAGAGGCTTGATTCAAATTCCTAAAATCAACACAAATACAAATCTCACCATTCTTCTTCCTGACAGGAACAATATTAGCGATCCACATTGAATGGTGAATGGGTAAAATGATCTTAGCCTACAATAAAGTTTGTATCTCTTGAAAGATTGTTTCAAAATTTTTAGGGTTATACTGCCTCTACTTTTACTAGATGGGCTTGATCCCAAGTTTTAGAGGAATGAAATGTTGCATCTCTTTTGGCTGAAAAGCCTTGAGATCATCATAATAATATGCAAGAACATCAACATATATTTTAGACAGATACTTTGCTTTCTCCCTCTGTTCATATGTGCAACACTTTCCAATGTTTACTAGAATGGGTTCATTAAGACTCCCAATGTTTATCTTTTCATAGTCAGTAGACTGCTGAGCTACATTGGAAGTTTTGGAATAGATTTACCTATCATGTTTATCAAATAACTCTTCCAAACTTACCAAACCTTTAGGAATCTTGTTACCTTTTAGTTTTATGCAGCCATCATGATCTATTTATTCTTTGTTATCTTCTTCATTTGAGGGTACACACTCTTTAGGAATATTCCCACTTCCTTCAAAGTACAACTGATCAAAATTATCTCTGAGCTCAAGGAAGAAAAGTAAGTGCTGATCGTCATTAAAGACCTGCCAATTGTTTTCATTTTCAGGTACACTAGGACTATGAATCATCTCAATGGTGAATTTATCTTGGGAGAAATATGGATGAGGGATTAGTAGAGACTCTGATATAGCCAAGGAATCAGCCCTATTGTTTCTTTCCCTTGGCATGGATTTAAAGGAAAAGGCATCAAGGAACTCAATAAAATCTCAGACTAGATTCTTGTAATGTTTTGACCTTTTATTCTTTACTTGAAAGAGATCTCTGACCTATTTTACAATAAGCTCTACATCTCCATGAGCAAGGAGATTTTTGATCTCCATCTATTTTTCCATGATTAAACCAAGGATGATAGCCTAATAATTAGCTGTAATATTTGTGTTTTCAAATTAGAGCTTGAAAGAGAAAGGATGAATTTTACCTTCAGGAGAAATAATTTCCACACCATCTCAAGAACCAGATGAGGAGAAAATCCAATCAAATTCCAAAATCAAAATTCCATTAGGATCAAGAAGCACTTCCTTAGGATGGTTAGCCTCATCTTGTGACATGATCATGTAGTTACCATGACCAATGTCCTCATAAAGTATGTATGCCTTTGGGTCATCTCTTTTTTTGGATGATATATTCAGTTTATTTCTCAGGTAGTAGCTTCTTCATTTTCCCATTCACTAGAATAAGATAATGTTACCAATCCATCATTATTTCTCCTCCAACATCTTTGAAAAAATTTCTACTCAGCAGCATGCCATAGGAAGGGGGAATATCAGCTACCAAAATGGTGGCTAAAAATATCTTCTCTAGAAAAGTAACAAAGGCTACTTTTGCATCCTTGATCCTTCCAACCAATGGTACTTCTCTACTTTCCGTTGAGTAACATGAACCAAAAGTGTGGGTTAGGGTTAAGCCTAGATCATGAGATAACTTAGCATGCATCACATTATTTGAAGCACAAGAATCAATAACACAAGTGCTGAGTTTGTGGCCAACTATGAAAAGAGCGACATAAAATGGTTTGATCTTCTCATCAGATGAAGTGACTACTAGAACAAGGCTTGGTTGAGATGAAGGAGAAGGAGTGGGTAAGATATCTTTAGAACTAGGGGATGAAGGCTTAGATTTGGAGTTTACAAAATCTACCATCTTAGCAAAGGCCTTGGGATGGGTTTGGTAGAATTCAGCTTCTGAGATCTAGATCTTAGTTTTCTTGAGATGGTTAATAATGTCAAAAGAACCAGAGGTAGATGGATCATCATTGATAGGATTATATGAAACTTTTGACTTATCAACTCTATCATTTGGAAGGCAACAAGTTTTAGTAGTAGAAACCGAGGAGGAAGGAAAAAAAGAACTTAGTTTGGGTTTGGAAGAAGTTGGAATAGGGTCTCCTCTCCTTGCAATCACTAGAATGACCATAGGAGGCTCCTTTGATCTTTTAGTAGGCTACACCACTTTCTCTTTCTTTTTAGATTTCTCATCAATCATGACAACATATGATTCATTATTCATCTATGAAACTCTTTCTTTATAATTATACTCTTCATCTATACCTTCAGTGGTGAGAAAATGGACATGAGGTCCCCTCAACTCTTCTAATTATTCATTAGCTTCCTCTTCATGTTATTCATAGATTTCATTCTACTCCTCATCATTAGGCTCCAACAATTCACATGTTGCATTGACTGGAACTTTAACAGGTGGGCCTTCAATTCCCAAGCTAGTCTTAGAAAAGGGCAACTGATTCATGGGCTGAAAGTTCTTCCCAGGAACATCTTGGTAAGGAGCATGCTGGGTAAACTACTTCTTGAGAGCAATAAGATCATTAGCTAGTTTCTGTACCAAACGATCTGCGTTAGCTCTAGGATAATATATGGAAGAAGGAGATGCTTTGGATTTGGTTTATTCTCTTCTTAGCTTTCCAGACATGATCAGATCATATTCAACACTGATATAAAATCTCTGACTAGCATCTAAAGTGGCAAGATTAGCTCTTCTAAGTGCATACCTCACTTCAGGAAGCTGGGTAGTAAGGAAGAATCATTTCTGAATCTAATCCATAGGGAGTGTGTTTAGTGGGATCTTGTTAACTATCTTGTCGAATTTGGCCACAAATTCCCTCATGGGCTTGTGTGACTCTTTCTTGATTTGAGAAATTTGGGCCAAGAGGGCATGTACATCCTCAGTAGGTTTGAAACATTTCTCAGACTGGGTCATCATGGTGTTCCATTTGGTGATGGATCTAGTAGGGAGATGGTAAAACCAATCATCAACATTATCTTACAATGTCTCCATAAAAATTCTAATGGATATATACTCATGTTCAACCCTAAGAACACCACAAGAAATAATGAAGGCTGTAATATGTTAATTTAGATGAACCTTCCCATCACCTAAGAATTTAGGGAAATTATTTCTATTTCCTCTAGGTAATTCATGCAATGGCTAGGGAAGAGCAAGAGGTGCAACCCATTGGCCACAAGGTAGAGGAGCTGCCATCCTTGGAAATATTGTTTGGAGAGGAATTGAAACACCAGTGAGAATCAAAGCATGCAAATGAGGACTGATTTGATCTTGAGGGATGTCAATCCCATAAGTTTTGTCTCTAGCAGGAGGAGTGCTTGTGGATCTTGTTCCTCTTCTTTTTCTTGTTTATGAAGGGAGATAGAAACCTTGATGATCCAAAATTTGGAAATGAGGGTCTTCTTCCCCAAGGGTTCTTCTACCCCGAGTGTATCTTGGAGTCACTAGATCAAAGATGATAAAAAAGTTGTTATTCAAAAACTGGAATCCATTTACAATGAATTCCCCAGTAGAGTCATTAAAAACTGTTGGGTTTCAGAATGGAACATGGGTTAAAACCACAGTTAGGGGAAAACAAGTCCCTCCTCTTTAATGGGAGAGGTTCCCTTATTTAAAGCACGAAAAACAAATGTATAGATATACAACTCTTAATGTTTGGACCTTGATATTTTGGAATGCTTTCATACTTAAAATATTATCAATCAGAAGGAATGGAAGAATAAAGGGATGGGAGAAGGAAGAAAAAAACAATGCTTTTAGGAAATATAGATAGCAGAGTATTTCTCTACTCACATTGAACCAAGAAAATATAGAAAAAGATCAATTACTTCACCACCAATGCAAATATGTAGACACAAAGTTCTAAATATTACACAGACAAGAACACAAAGTTTCTATTGAATGAAAAACAAATGATCCATTGAATTGAGCAAGGAGAGAGAAGGATATAACAAAGGAAATAAGAAAAGAAAGAACTTCTATATTGAATTACTTCATAATTTAGAACGTTCCCAAAAAACTAGAATCCCCTTTTCCATGGCCAAAACCATGTTCTTATAACAATCCATGTACATCCATACTTGGTCCCCAAGAAAATAATATCCAAAAGGAATAATGTTTGTTGTAGATTCACTTTTGGAAAGTGACATGATCAAATGCACTCATGAAAACTAGAGGTTCAAAAAAGGAAAATATTTTGTCAGTTCGAGTATGATTACTTTAGTTGGGGGCATCTCATGATTTTCTTCTTCATGTGGTCGTGCAATTTCTTTCTTTTAACCACTTTCATAACACCCAAGTGCTTACTGGTAAGTTTTCTCCCTTTTTATCATGTAAGCCTTATAAACTCCATTTTATGATGATCAAACTTTACATCCCTTCAAACTTATTGATTTGGCTCTATAGTAAACCAAAAAAGCATCTCATGGAGAAACGACAAGAATACAGAGAAAAATAATGAAGAATGATCCATTTTTTTGTTTTACAGAGCTCTGGTTTGTTAATGGCGTTAAAAACTAGATGAGTGCATTTGGCTATCATTTCCCCCTTTTACCTTCAAATTTGGACCCTACATGTGGCAAGATCTAGGAAATGATGGCCCTGGGGGAGAAAACTACATTTCTTGACATTTGGGAGAAAAAGCATGATTTCTCATTTTGCTCTGCCCCCAGTAACTCCATCAAAATCCGGACACATGGAACCATTTGAGGGGCTGAGGAAATGCGGTTTAGATCTACCATTTAAACTCTTTTTAACAAAATTCTCAAATTCTCAAAAACCTCCGCTGGTCTGCTTTGACTTTTCAACGGGAACACGTGGCACACCACAATTGGAAAAAGGGTTTGTGGCTTAATTTGCAAAATTTTAACCCTTTGGTGAAAAAAGTATATAATTATCAATTTCCTCATTGGGCCCACTACTCTGATTTCATCCTTTCATACTTGGCATCGCTTGACTAGGTGTGGGAATGCACTTTAGTTTTATACTTTATCTACTTTTGAGAAGGGGAAAAATTCCAACTTTTCCCCTGAATGTCTGTGTCCCCGCTGTTGAATTTTCAATGTAGGTCATGTGTCCCTTTTTGAGTTACTGTGGGCCTCAACTTAGAAATTTTCCCTTTCACATGGGTGGGGTGGCGGGCCATTTCATAAATTTTCACCCTTTGTTGAAACAAGGCTAAAATTTCTAAAGTCCTCTGTCGGTCTGCCACAATGCATATTAAATAAAAAATGGCCACATGTGGCATCATCTTATTGATTGCGGGGATGTGCTTCACTTTTTATCTATATTGAAAAGGGAAATATTCCACCTTTCCCTCGAAAGTCCATGCCTCATCCATTGACTTTTCAACATGAACATGTGTCCCTTTTTGATTGACTATGGGATTCAACTTGGAATTAATCCTTTTGCATGGGCAGGGCCGCGGGTCATTTTAGAATTTTTCACCCTTTCTTCGTAATTCCTTAGAGAATAAAATGGATCCGTTGCCCTAAACTTCCGTCAAAACTGATCCAGCGAATCAGGGACCAGCGTGGATGCGGGGAAAATCTGACATTTGTTCCAAAATCACCAAAAGCGATAAGTTATAAAAGGAACCCATTCGATCACATCCAATGGGAAACAAACATGTAGATTCACCTTTTCAAGAAAGAATTTGATAGGGAAAAGAACGTAGGAAGCTGCAGGAAACGGGAAAATGCCATTTTTTCTTCTGATGAAGAATTTCTTTCTCTGCAAAAAGGTAAAAAATGAAAGATGCAAGGTCCCATGCATTCCAAATACATAAATAAGAACTAAAATCATATCCCATCCATTGAAAATAGGAAAAACATTTTAATAGTAGAATACTGAAGGAATTTGATTAAAAAACACTATGGGAAATGAAAACAAGCATTTGAGGATTTTAAAACATGAATTTCTTTTATGGTAGAGCTCCAATTTTCACAAAATTCAATTCAAAAGGGTGGGGAAAATTGAGAGGAAAACAACTGACTCCTTCTAGGGATGATTTGGCAAAGGAAAGAGGAAAAATAAAGACCCTCAAGGAATTCTAGGTAATCAGATTGAATCAGTGTCTTAGCCAATGGGAAACAGAGTCAAAAGGAAGCAATACTGACACAAAAGAGAACGCAAAAAGGAAACCAACCAAAAAAAGGAAGGCAAAAAACTATACAAAATGGACAGAGGGACCGCCAAAACTCCTAGGTTTTGAGCAACTTCAAAAATTGCCCACTATAAGGAAGTGGGAGAGGAGAATCATACATGTAATCTAGGTAAAAAGAGTTCTCACCATAAAAATGTCTAATTTTAAAAGGACCAAGCCAAAGGGAATCAAATTTAGCATGGATGCCTTGAGGTTCATGCCTTTTTTCCCAAAGAAGAACACTTTCTCCCGCTTGAAAAGTTATGGGTTTAGCCTTTTTATCAAATAGATATTTTACCTTGAGTTGATGAGCTGATATTCTGCAACAACTTTCAATCTATCTTCATTCAACTTTTGGAGGTACATAATTATTTTATCCAATGAACTGGTAAAGATGGCAATTCCAATATCACTGGAAGCTGAGCTTAAAATCCATATATGACTTGAAAAGGAGACATTCCAATGGCTCTCTTATTTATAATCCTATCTGCCCATAAAGCATCATATAGTTTCTTATGCCAATCCCTCTGAGAGTCATTAACAAGATTCCGAACAATGGTGACCAAGTTATTGTTAGTTTATTATGCTTGCCCATTCCCTTGGGGATAGTAATATGAAGAGTGGGCAAGGGAAATACCATAGCCATAGCAAAAATCCATCATCTTGGTAGAAGAAAAGTTGGAAGCATTGTCAGTGACAATCTTGTTTGGTATCCCAAACCTTATTAAGATGTGCTCCTTGATTAAGTTGCATACTAGTTCAGAAGTATTACTTTTAATTGGAATGGCTTCCACCCACTTGGTGAAATAATTAGTGGTAGTCAAAACATGAGTATACCCTACACTTGAATGTGGATTGAGTGTTCCAATGAAGTCCAAACCCCATTGTTGAAAAGGTTCATCAATCACCACTGGTTTGAGAGGTAAAGAAGCCAATTTTGGTCTTCCAAAAAAGGTTTGAAATGCTTCACACTTTCCTACCCAATTTGATGCATCTTTGAATAGGTTAGGCCAATAATACCAGGCACAGAGGATTTTTTGGGCCGTGACAATAGAAGAGAAATGACCTCCCCAAGCCTGGTCATGAAAGGCCGAGAACAATTTCTTTTACTACTCTTTATCAACACATTTCAAAAACCTTCCATCTATGCCTCATTTGAAAAATGCATTTTCCCACAACAAATATCGCGTAGACCTTAATTTGATGGCTCTCTTATCCTTGGCACTCAAATGGGATGGACATTCTCCATAAGTAAGAAAGTGTGAAATGCCAGCATACCATACTTCAGTTGAGCTGAGGAAAAGAACAACAGGGATATCAAATTCCTCCTTGGACAATTTGGCATCAACTCCTTCAGCAATGAGTTCACATAAGCCCTTTCCTCAAACTATCTTAGTGGGTTTTATGTCAAGATCATACTCTTTAAATTTTTCTACCCAATTTACTCTCTTGGTTCCAAATTATTTTTGTGTAAGAATGGATTTAATAGTTGTATCAGGAACAAGCACAATGGAATGAGAGTTGAGGATGTAAAAATGAAACTGCTTCATAACTTTGACTACTGTAAAATCATGTCCCTCCATCATGGTGTACTTCAGCTCATGGGATTTCAAAATATAACTCATGAATGCTATGGGGAGTTCATGATCTTCAACATTCTCCCAGGTTAACACAAAAACTAGAGTAGTTTCAGTAGCATAATAATAGATAATGAATTCTTTGCTATAATCATGGCATGCCAAGATTGGAGTCTTTGTTATAGATCTCTTGATGTCTTCAAATGAAACCTTTCCTTTAGAGGACAAACTAAAAGTATACTTCCCTTTCATCATGTGGGCTATGTTCAAAGTAAGTTTAGAAAAATCAGGTATGAATCTTCTTAAGAAGTTGATCTTGCTAAAGAAAGAGTGCACACCCTTATTGCTTGTGGGGAGAGGGATTTTCTGAATCATTTGGAATATTTATAGAGAAATCTTGATTCCCTTCTTGGAGATAATGTGTCCCAATAATTTTCCCTCCGTGACACAAAAGATAGATATCTTGGGAATCAAGGAGATTTCATGCTCTCTACACCTTTACAGGACAGTTTCAAGGTGTTAGAAATGATCAGCTCTGGTTTTTGAAAACATAGTCAGATCATCAAGGTATATAGCTATGCATTTTCCCTTGAGGCTACCAAAGGCCAGGTCCATTTACCTTTGAAAGGTGGAACCAACATTGATGAGGCTAAAAGGCATTATCTTGTAAGAAAAGGTGCCCCAAGGAGTGGTAAAGGCAGTGTTATGTTGATATGCAGTACTTAATTCTACTTGATTATATCCTAAGAATCCATTAAGCATGGACAACATTTCTGAACCTATAACAACCTACAATACTTGATCCAGTATGGGGAGAGGGTAATTATCCTTCAAAGAGGCTTGATTCAAATTCCTAAAATCAACACAAATATGGATCTCACCATTCTTCTTCCTGACAGGCACAATATTAGCGATTCACATTGAATGGTGAATGGGGAAAATGATCTTAGCCTTCAATATATTTTGGATCTCTTGAAATATTGTATCAAAAATTTTATGGTTATATTGCCTCTACTTTTTCTGGAAGGTCTTAATCCCAGGTTTTAGAGGAATGAAATGTTGCATCTCTTTTGGCTGAAAATCCTTGAGATCATCATAAGAATATGCAATAACATCATCCTATCTTTTCAATAGATCCACTGCTTTCTCCCTCTCCTCATGTGTGCAACACTTTCCAATGTTTACCAAAATGGGTTCATTAGACTCCCAATGTTTATCTTTTCATAGTCAGTAGACTGCTGAGCTCCTTTGGAAGTTTTGGAATTGATGTAACTATCGTGTTTATCAAATAAATCTTCCAAAATTACTGACCCTTTAGGTATTTTACTACCTTTCAGTTTTATGCAGCCATCATGATCTATTTCTTCTTTGTTATCTTCTTCATTTGGGGGTACACACTCTATAGGAAGATTCCCACTTCCTTTAAAGTACAAATAATAAAATTATCTCTTAGTTCAAGGAAGGAAAGTAAGTTCTGATCATCATTAAAGACCTAACAATTGTTTACATTGTCAGGCACACTAGGCCTATGAATCATCTCAATGGTGAATTTATCTTGGGAGAAATCTAGATGAGGGATCAGTAGAGACCCCGAGACAACCAAGGAATCAACTATGGTGTTTCTTTCCCTTGGCATGGATTCAATGGAAAAGGCATCAAGGAACTCAATAGAATCCCAGACCAGATTCCTGTAATGTTTCAACCTTCTATTATTTACATGAAAGATATCTCTAGCCTGTTTTACAATCAGCTCTGCATCTCCATGAGCAAGGATATTATTGATCTCTATATCTTTTTCCATGCTTAAACCAAGGATGAGAGCCTCATACTCATTTGTATTATTTGTGTTTTTGACTTGGAGCTTGAAGGAGAAAGGATGAATTTTCACTTCAGGAGAAATAAGCACCACACTAGCTCCAGAACCAGATGAGGAGCAACTCCCATCAAATTCCAAAATCCAAATGCCATTAGGATCAACAAGCACTTCCTTAGGATGATTAGCCTCATCTTGTGACATGATCATGTAGTTACCATGACCAATGTCCTCATAAATTATTTGTGCCTTTGGGTCATCTGTTTTTTGCACTATATATTCAATTTGTTTCTCAGGAAGTCGCTTCTTCCTTTTCCCATTCACTGGAATAAGAGCATGTGACCAATCCATCATGATTTCTCTTCCAACATATTTGCAAAAATTTCTACTCAGTAGCATGCCATAGGAAGGGGGAATATCATCTACCAAAATGGTGGCTAAAACTCTCTTCTCTGGAAAAGCAACAAAGGCTACTTGTGCATGCTTGATCCTTCCAACCAACGGAACTTCTCTACTTTCCATTGAGTAACATGAACCAAAAGTGTGGGTTATGGTTAATCCTAGAGCATGAGATACCTTAGTAGGCATCACATTATTTGAAGCACTAGAATCAATAACATAATTACTGAGTTTGTGGCCAACTATGAGGAGAGTGACATAAAATGGCTTGATCTTCTCATCATATGAAGTGACTTCTATCACAAAGCTTGGTTGAGATGAAGGAGAAGGAGTGGGTAAGATATCTTTAGAACTAGGGGATGAAGTATTGGATTTGGAGTTTACAAAGTATACCATCTTAGTAAAGGCCTTGGGATGGGTTTGGTAGAATTCGGCTTCTAAGATCTGGATCTTAGATTTCTTGAGATGGTCAATAATTTCAAAGGAACCAAAGGTAGATGGATCATAATTGATAGGATTATATGAAACTTTTGATTGATCAACTATATCATTTAGAGGGAAAGAAGTTTTAGAATAAGAAACAAAGGAGGAAGGAAAAACTAAACTTACATTGGGTGTGGAAGAAGTTTGAATAGGGGCTCCTCTCCTTGAAATCACTGAAATGACCGTAGGAGGATCCTTAGATGTTTTAGTAGGCTGCACCACTTTCTCCTTCTTTTTGGCTTGCACATGAGTCATGACAGCATATGATTCATTATTCATCTCTAAAATTATTTCTTCATAATCATCATCTTCATCTATACCTTCAGTGGTGAGAAAATGGACATGAGATCCAGTCAACTCTTTTAATTCTTCATTAGCTTCCTCTTCATGTTATTCAAATATTTCATTCTCCTCCTCCTCATCAGGATCTAACACTTAACATGTTGTATTGAATGGAACTTTAACAGGTGGCCGTTCAATTTCCAATATGGTCTGAGGAGAGGGCAACCGATTCCTAGGATGAAAGTTCTTCCTAAGAACATCCTAATAAGGAGCATGCTGGGAAAACTACTTCTTGAGAGCAATAAGATCATTAGCAAGTTTTTGTACCAACTAATTTGCGTTAGCTCCAGGAGAAGATGTGGAAGAAGGATATGCTTTGGATTTGGATGATTCTCTCCTTATCTTTCCAGACATGATCAGATCATCTTCAACACTGACAACAAATCTCTGGTTAGCATCTAAAGTGGCAAGATCAGCTCTTCTAAGTGCATAGATCACTTTAAGTAGTTAAGCATTAAGGAAGAAAAATTTCTAAATCTGATCCATAGGGCGTGTGTTTTGTGGGATCTTGTTAACTAGCCTATTAAATTTGGCCACAAATTCCCTCATGGGCTCGTGTGACTCTTTCTTGATTTGAGAAATTTTGGCCAAGAGGGCATGTACATCCTCAATAGGTTTGAAACATTGCTCAAACTAGGTCATCATGGTTTTCTAATTGGTGATGGATTCAATAGGGAGATGGTAAAACCAATCAGCAACATTATCTTGCAATGTCTCCATAAAAAGTATAATGGAGATATCCTCATGTTCAACCATGAGAACACCACAAAGAATAATGAAGGCCGTAATATGTTCATCTGGATGAACCTTCCCATCACCTATGAATTTAGGGAAATTATATCTATTGCCATTAGGAAATTCATGCAATGGCTGGGGAAGAGAAAGAGGCCTAACCATTTTTCCCTAAGGTAGAGGAGCTTCCATCCTTGGAAATATTGTTTGGAGAGGAACTGAAACAACAATGAGAATCAAAGCATGAAAATTAGGACTGATTTGATCTTGAGGGATGTCACTCCTAGAAGTTTTGTCTCTAGCAGGAGTGCTTGCACATCTTGTTCCTCTTATTTTTCTTGTTGATGAAGGGAGAGAGAAACCTTGATGATCTAAAATTTAGAAATGAGGGTCTTCTTCCCCAAGGGTTCCTCTACCCTGAGTGTATCTTGGAGTCACTAGATTAAAGATGATAAAAAAGTTGTTATTCAAAAACTAGAATCCATTTGCAATGAATTCCCTTGTGGAGTTGCAAGGTTTCTATTTTTTCTGATTTATTCTAGATTAGTTATGATTGTAATTGATTGTAGGACATACAATACATTCTCTAACTGAAGGAAACTTCTTGTTACTATAGAAATACTATGAAAATTTCTGTAAGTTGTGTTGTACTAATAAAATGATTTTTTCTTCCCCAAGGACATTATCATTTGGGGAGGACACAAGCACCAAGATGCTACTGTCTAATATTGGGAGCCAATGTCCACTCTGTGTTTTAGACCCAAGTATGGTTTTGGGCTATTCTATGACTGTGTTCCTATTCTAAATTTGTAATGTGGTTTGTTGTACTATAACTTTGATCTGCTATAGGGGTGATTTTTTCACCTAATATATGCCGCTTTGTTTAGGGTACATTCAATGATAGTAGGAGAATGTGGCCCAAAGGAAAGGACCTGATGTTGATCTAAAGTGGATACCTACAGGGGGTAGGGGATGTGCATGGTAGAAACCAAGGCACATGGAAAAAATATAGGCTAGTAAAAGTGGTAGTAGTGAAATTATATAACATGCCAAAGAAGACAATGTAGTAGGAAGACAAGATGGAATGTGAAAAGTGAGTTTCAAAGATGGGACATTGCTCACATTGTCACAATACAATTAGGGCCAAAGTGAAAAAAAAAAATACAATAATCACGAAAATCATAGGTCATATCCCACAAACAATAACAAGAAATAAAATAAAATAGACATAGAAAGCCATGGTTTTATATATATTGCAAAGGAAAATGCTACACATGAAGCACCCATTAGCATGCTAGAAATATAAATAGTAAGTCAAAGAATGTATAAATCAACAAGTAGTAAGTGATAATAAAAAGTAGTAAAAGTTGAAACAATAGAACATGTAATGTGTGAGAGTAATAAAGGTATATTACCCCAGGGGACTCGATGGGACAGGTAAAATATAATGTGTCGAGCATCACTGCATTGTGTGAAAATATGTAAGAGATCTGCATTAACTTCCAAAGACTGAGTGAATGAGCATGTGTATATATAAAATGATATTGACATACTGAGTATCTAGATAACATAATAAGCAAAGTACATGTAAGTAGAAAAATATAGAAAGAGTAAATGCAACCAAGATATGCAAATGTTGTATGAGTGTGATGGTATGGTATGCAAGATGTGAAGATGATAGGAGCAACATGCCCCCTAATAGATGTGTATGAGATGAGGTTCATTTATAAATTCCCCCTCAACAGTCAAGAATGAACCATAAAACAAGAGTGCGTCATCGGGAAATGAATTGTGTGAAAATAGATGTCAGGAAGATGTATCATGAAGCATAACATGTGAAGTGTGTAGGTGATGTGAGGTTCATTTTATAATTATTCCCTTAGTAGTTGTAAACAAAAAATTATGCACTTTAGACATTATTTAGTCTGTTCTTATTATTACACTCAAATTTTCCATACTCTTAAACTCCGAGAAGCTAAGATCCTATCCATTGGAAAACTTAAGTATTAGGAAAAACCTTCCTCATCTACTCATTTTACAAACAATACACCATTTAAAACTTCTACATCTAATCCAAATGATAGTAAGCTCATTGTTAATGCTGTTACCCCTTCTAAGGAAATTCAATCCTAATTGCTTAGGCGTATGTTCACCAACCTTCCTATGGTGCCACATCTTATTTTAAAGCAACTGCTTGATAGTAATCTCATTACCCTCCCTCCACCACTTGAATTAGACCCATCATGAACTAAATGACGCAATTACAATGAAAATTTCAATTGTGATTATCATCATTGTTTGGGACACTCTACCAATTGGTGTCTAAATCTTCACACGATTATCCAAGACCTCATCGATGACGACAAGCTCAAATTTCCAGAGCCTATTAGCCCTTATCCCTCTACGGATAAGGGTAAAATCAAATTTTTTAATGTTGATTCCCACAAACACAATAAAAATACCACAAATTCTTCCTCTAATCATACATATCATGCCAAACCACCTCTAGATGTGGGCACACTTGATATGTTAGTCGGTAACACTGACACAACCAAACTTATTATCTATTTTTCTCATGCTGACTACCACGCTACGTTTGTATCCAAACATTTACATATACATGCATTTATTGGCTCAATCTATCTATATAACACAAAGTTTTATCCCTCTTACCCCATTAGTGCATGTTACCTATCCTTATAATCTATCAGTTACCCTCCATCATGAATCAACTACCTATTCAACAGACCTTATGGTGTTATTAAGATACATATCACCATTGGTCCTCTCACTCTTCTCATCCCTTTCCTTGTAAATCAAATAGTCAAAGGATCTGACTTACTTCTTAGCCTTAATTGGATTCATCAATCCCAAGATATTATTTCTATACACCATTTATGCCTCAAATTTATTTACAAGAACCAGGTTATTTCCATTAACGAAGTTCCTCCTTTACCTCCATTATCACTGCATTCTAATTCATCTCCCCCTCTTACTCACACAACTAATCTTCTTTCATCACCTATGCATCCTATTCCTACTTCACCACCTTGATTGGATCCTACAAAACCACTCCATTCCATTAGTCCTACACATCGGCATAGGCCTATTCCTAGGACTGCTACTGTATCCGGCCACCAATCATCACCTTGTTTTATTCCACATGGTGTTTCCTCTCCCTTACACACAACACCTCCTCAATATCCATCACCCACATACTTTAATATGCCACAACATTCATCTTATGTACACCCATTTCATGCATATCAACTTCATTCACTTGTGTATTGTTTGTATGCCATACCACTATTACTCGTACATCACCCTCCCTTTTCACCTTCCTAGGAATTGGTCAACGAACCTTTGTCCTTTGAACTCATCGGGTGATTTTTGTTTTAAGATCGCTTGGGGGAATCACCATTACCAAAACCACCTTCTTTACATAGCTACACTGCTATGCTTTACATTCTTCTTTACATATACATATACTTCTTATGTATTTTAGCATCCTCGTTACCTGATGAAACACTATTGTGATTTAGTTCACACTTGATTGTTGAGGGATTACCATTACACTGAACCTCACACACTGCACCAAAGGAACTACATATTCCATTTCATTATACATTGGTGTCATACATCCTAAAACTATTTATACATCATACTAGTGCTCATCTATGCATTACATTCCTTCCAATATATATGCATTTCGTCACATTATACACTACACA
The DNA here is from genome assembly GCA_019776745.2 of Taxus chinensis. NCBI lineage: Eukaryota > Viridiplantae > Streptophyta > Pinopsida > Cupressales > Taxaceae > Taxus > Taxus chinensis. The sequence goes on along the minus strand of CM034148.1, from coordinate 503,209,522 downwards.
TTTTCATATCATACCATATACTACACTAGTCTTCATTTCATATGAGTCTTGTTTTGCATCTCTCCATACATTCTACATTTACGCTAGGTTACATTATATATATAGGTATAGCTTTACATGTTATCACTACATATTATATCTACACCAATCACCACATATTACATAGTCTACACACCCTACATTTCCTACATTAGATTATTCACACAACACATATATACATCATCTATATTGTACACAATACACTAGATTCCATTACCCATGGGTCTAGTTCTACTTATCATCATTACATATTCCATTTATATATACACCTATTATTGTATTTCCCACTGTGCACATTTAAATATTCATCACTTGGTCGTTTATACCATGTTTATTTTCTAAGCGTCACACTCACTACCCTATGATGTACTTTAGTTCACCAGTCCATAATCGACTTCCGAGGATTTAATAATTAAATGTACTTTAATTTCATCATGTGAAATCTTTATTGTTCAACATTCCTTGCATTAGTGACATACACATGACGTTAAGTTGTTACCCATTCTATCATCTTGTAGTGGTATTTGATATAGGCCAAAGCACCACCCCCAATTTTCTCATTTTGTAGTGGCATACACCTTAGGGTACATCACCACTCCCTTCTTATTCATCTTATAGTGACATAAAATTTAGGCTACATCATCACCTGTATTCACCTCTCATCTTATAGTGATATACACTTAGGGGTAAATCATCACTCTTCCATTCAACAAGTCGTGGTATATGCTTAGGCTATAGGGTCCACCACATCTTTCCATATGTCTCATTCCCATCCACTTATTCTATAGTGATATACACTTAGGGATAAATCATCACTCTTCCACATCTCTCCACATGTCACATTTCATCATCACTACACCTACACACTCCTCAAAACATGCTAGATACAACCAATACTACTCGACCATTTCCTGATGAAACACTCTCATTTACGGTTCATTATTGATTTCTGAGGGGGAAAAAATGAACCTCACTACATACATTCTATCCACTCAGGGGGGATGTTTCTCTTGTCATTCCATCCATCAACAACATATGGTATTATCTTGAAAGCATTTACTTTTGCATGCTAGTGTTTTACACGCTCACTTTATTGCACATGTTAGAATTATTTCTTATATGTCATTATCATACACACATGTGAATTCATGCCGTTGTATAGTGTGATAGTATATACAGGACTCTACATGCGACATGGATGCTCACCTTTTACCCTTCCTAAACTGGTCACTGGGGGCATCCACATTCATCTTATCCAGGTGCTATTGTGTCATTTTGTACTTAGAATCTTAAAATATTTGTTCGTATACACTTTGAAATATTAGTTATTACTCTAACATGCTAATGGGTGTTCCACGTGCAGTACTTGTTTTACAAGATTACATGTTTCTAGGACTACTTGTTCGATTATATTTGTCTCTTTTTTCCATTGTATGCAGCCTTAACCCTTTGCTTGTATGCACACTTATCTTTTATTTTTGACCATGATGACCTTGCATGTCTTTTGACATTGTGAATGGTGTCTCATGTTTGAAACCCACTTTGTGTGGTCTATTTGTTTTCTTGCATGCTTACACTACTTTTTTTGGTAGTTTCTACATTGTCTGCATATTTTACACTTGTTTTATTACATGCATGTGTTTTCAGACTGACATTTGTTTTGGCTAGACATCCCCTTTTGTGCATGCCTTGGTATCTACCAAATGCTTCCCTTTCCCCCTGCAGGGTAGATTTCTATAGGTTAGAGTGTGGTTTTTCCTCTTTTGGGGTTGCATTTTCCTTTTAGTGACATCACATGTGCCCCTAAAGAGGGGGGCATCATTGATGGTTTTTTATAATAACACAACGTATTTACATTGGTTCACACATAGCAAGTGAGTTCAGACCAGTCTATGAAATCCATACAAAGAAGCCTCAATAAGATGTGGTGTCCTTTGGAAATTATGTAGAGTAGTTACAGGCTTATGGGTTATAGTGGGTGTGCCTCTCTACACTTCTCTATTTAGTGGCATCAGATCACCTAGAAAATAGGACCGTACAAAGATCTCTTCACACATTTCAATAGAAGTAGTTAAAGATGGATGATACAACACATTTAATCCCTATACTTCTTTAGCCAAGGTGGTGTGAGATCACCCAAAAAACTCACAACAATATAAGATATCCTATTACACCCTTTTTCTCAACATGGATCAGGTGCACATGTTCCATTTACACTTTTATTCAAGTGTATTTTACATTTGTGTACTTTACACATTTTTATATACATGCGTATTTTACACAATATTTTTACATACATACATATTTGACTACTTGATCATTTTATCCTTTCAGTTCTAGCCATATGAGAAGTAAGTAGTCAAATTGGGGGAAAAAACAACAAAATGGACAATGACAATGACAACACACTAGTACATGAACTTTCCTTTACTAACCATACAGGTACACTACACAGAACAACAGATACACACACATTCCACCCTAGGTTCACTCTTATCACTTTTTATGCATATTTTTCATCTTTAGAATCCATATTCTTCTACCTTTTTTTTATTCCACACTCGAGTCTAGTCTAGTGGCACGTCTTCTTCTACACTCTACATAGATATAATGTACACATATCTATCTAATTTATGTTACCAAGTGTTCCACTCACCAACATAAAGTGGGGGAAAATGCAGAAACAAAATTATGCACTTTAAACATTATTTAACCTGGTCTTACACTACTATTTAGAAGGTTCTCAACTGAATAAAGTACTAATTAATCCCACATTTTGGCCATCTTTATTTTATATTTTATTTCATCATTCATGCATATTTTCTTACACTTATCTGTCCATTTCATAACTGCCTCATCATTCTAGCCCAAAATCAAGGCACCCCAACCTGTACTTGGGCACCCCGGGGCACCCTAGTCCCACACTAGGCACCATGATCTATGCAAATATTTTCCCACTTCTTTTTGGGGACATTCTATCCATTTTTCATCTTATCCTTTTTCTTAGTCAACCTTTTCGAGGTTAATTATGAAATTAAGCTTGAGATCCCTATAACTATAAAGTTATAAGACCATAATGAGGTCATAGTGTCACATACTACTATCACTTGATCTAGAGTTCCATCCATTGCATAACTTGCATCCACATAATGCCATGCATCAAGTCTAGGAGATTTGCATCAACACACTACATAGGGGGAGGGATTATATTGTATTCCATGCACACATGCTATTTACATTTTCTATAGTTACTATTGCTCTCTACTTCACAAAGTGTGATTGACAGGAGAGCACTTAGGGAATGATATTCACACACTCACCAAAACTAAATCCAAGTCTGAAATGTATTTCAACGCTCAGTGATAAGACCACTAGTTTGGTGGCTGAGGTAAGTTCGACCCATTCATTTTCATATTTTATTTTTCCTAAGGTTTGATACTTCCTCTTGTATTGGAGGTCATTATTTAAGTCACCTAGTGAATCCGGTATGACATACAAGAAGAGTTTTAGATCAAACTGTGACCATATAAAACTCAGATTCAGAGATTTTATAGAGATGAGGGCACCTCATCTATAGAATGGGGTACCCTTGTACCTTCCCAGGTACCCCAGATAGTTTAGATCTTCCAGATATGGTCTTCATAGGGTCTCTGAGTGATCATCTACAATTCCATATTTTATTTCTAGATCTATGACACTGTGCGGCAGTCACCTTCAATTAGCCAAGTCATCTTTCCTCCTTTACTCACACATTAGGATTTTAATTTACTTAGAGTAATTAATTACATTTATTCTATACTTTTTAGTCATTTTATCACAATGTTTTAGTCCTCCTAATTAGATTAACTAGGGTTACTATTTCCTATCATATAGTTAAGTTTTAGTTAATCAGTAGTCGAGTATGAACTGTGGAACTAAATTGCATCATATGGTAATGATGATAAAATGTGTGTACCAATGAAGTGATTATGCTTAGAAGATGTAGACATGGAGCGTGGAGCGTGAAGTGTAGGAGTAGATACTAGAGTTAATTGATAGTGTTAGAAGCGAGGGAGTAAATGTCATGCCCCCAGGTGTGTAAGAGATGGATATCTATGGTAGAGTTTGAAATGTGTCATAATAAAACATATGGTTTTCATAATGGTAGGTAGGAGAAAGAGTATTAAAAACATGATATTGTGGGCTCAATGGAGGAAATTCAAGTAGGTGAATGATCGCATCTTGTTTCAAGTGAACTGGTTACTTTTATTTAGAATTAGTAACATTGTAGATGAATTAGTAGCAGGAAATGATGAGGTACATATTTTGAGAGGTGGTTGCTTAGTTGGAATGGGTAAAAATATAGAAGAATTGATAGGAGGGGATGGAGGATGGATTTTGAGAGGTGGTTGCTTAATTGGAATTGGTAATTTCGTAGAAGACTTGATAGGATAAGGGTATGGAGGAGATTTTTTGAGAGGTGGTTTCTTAGTTGGAATGATTTAGATAGATGAATCTTGATTGGCTGAAGAAGTAATATTAATAACTATGGTATGATGCTCATTAAACATAGAGGGATTGGATTTAGGAGCTCATTGGGATTTACCAATTAAAAATGAAGATGTAGTAGAATGTTGTGAAGTAAATGAAATAAAACCCTCATACTCAAGGTTATTAATTCACCATTTTAAAGCATAACAATAATTTTCATGATTTCCATTAAGTTTGTGATAATTTCAATAAGAAGGTTACGTTTTCAATTCACGTTAGGTTCACCAAGTGATTTAATATAAACTGAATTAAATATATTACAGAGTAACTACTATAGTAAATGATGTCTAAGTGCTAATAGATAGTAAGATTCAAGAAATAAAACATGTATAGTGTGAAACCCTAAGAAATAGAGGGAGATAGGAAGAATTAGTTGATTTTTGAGAAAGCTAATGGTGATATGGGTAGCTGAAATACTAAAGTAGACTGTAGATAGTGTTGTTGATACTCACTGTAAATATTGGAACTTAGAAACAATGCACGACAAGGGTGACTATAGAAAATCAGGGGAACTTGGGCACTAGAAATTGGATCTAGGTGTTGGTGGCCATGAAAATTATTTAGATCTGATTTCTTCTATGCCATAAGGGTTTCACTCTTGATTATTTTTTATCGCTTGATATTCACTCCTTGAAATCCAAAGGTATGTGTAACCTACAAAACAAGATGTCTACCTTCACATGTCTAAAAACCACATTAAATTTAATAAAAAACATGTAGAATGTGGAGTTGGATTGACCAAGATGGTCACTTAAAGAGTGAACATATGACCAAACACTATAATACATCTCAAACTCCATGTAGTTATTTGTGACTGTGTGTGTGTAATAATTCCCCTGTGTAAGTTGCACAAAGATAATGTGCTAGATATAGAATAAAAAAATGTATAGAATGTGTGATATGGAATAGAATAGACTTCCCCTCCTATGTTGTGTATGTAGAGTCATGCAACCATTGTCCCTTAAGAAAATGTGCTAGATGGATGCTTTAAATTTTCTTTGTGCCTTTGGATGCAAGTTTAGGTGATACTAGATAATGCAAGTTCTTGGAAAATTATTTGAGAGATATAACTATTTATATATATGATTCTCTTATTTGAATCTCATTATTAACAACTTGAAGGATGACCAAAAAGTGTAAGATATTCCCAAGAAGTAAAAGAGACCCAAAAGAGTGAGAAAAGACTAGAGAGGATCAGAGGTACCTAGGAGGGATAAGAGTTCACGAGTGCTACTTTCCTGGCTCAACACTAGTGTATGAAGATATAAAATATAAATAAGGTAAGTTATGATTAGGCTGTAGGGTGTGCAAGACCAGATAGAAATCAAGAGATGAAGAAAATAGGCTAAAGATAGTTGTCAACCACTCATTTTCTTTCTTAGGAGTCATGTATACATTAGTATACTTTAGGACCTAGAAATGTACCCAAGTGCATGATTTTGTGTCTACACCAACCTTTACTTATATGATTGAGATGAGGTTGGTTTTAAATTTGTATTTACACCCTCATCTAACTATTCCATTTAAGCTCATTAGAACTAGTTGCATGAATGATATATTTAAAAAGAAAGATGAAGATTTGTACACTTAGGAGGAAGAACAGGCAGATGATCTGAGGTTGGTTCTATTGGTGCTCATTTTGATCTTGCATATTGATTTATAGGGTGTCCCTTAAAATTTTTTATCCTCTTTGACAAAACTTTTTTGTGTGCAAGTTCTCAACTCTAGAGAACCATGAAACCAATTACCTGTAAAACCAAACAAACCTTTACTGAGAAATGATGTATTTATGTAATAATTCATATGTTAAGGTTCCTTGTTTTATCAATACGACCATGACTATACTGGCTCAAATTAAACATGTCTTAAATTTAATGAACCAATTGTGAGTGTATGTAAATCCATTACCAAAGTTTTCTCATATTTATCTTGTGTATTGCCCATGTGCAAAATGTAATTATTTCTCTGTTTCCCGATAACGTGGCATTCCCTAGGAAGATTGCACAATGGAAGAACCCTTTTTCTTGTTTGAAATACTTTGTAAAAAATAAAAGTGTAAAAATGAATTGGGGGCCTGACACGAGAATATTCATGGGACAATTATACAAAAATGAATTCTTACAAGGTTTAACTCACATGTAAGATGTGAAATGCAATTAAATTTTATCCCCCTACCAAGTACATGTGTCAAAAAGATATAGCTTCATAGTATTGGGAATTTCATTAACTTATACACTTTGCAGTGTTATAACTCAAAACAAGTAAAGAAAACTATGGTTAGAAACCTGAGCCTTGACATATGACACATGCCATTTTTTCAAAACAAGTGAGTATCAGGGAAAGGGGTAAAATTTACAGTTTTTCATTCATGTAATCGCAAACAAAAAAGCAAAGATCCTCCTAAGCCCTGAATCCCACTAAAGGAAGCAACGTGGACAATTATCTTATAAATGAGAGAGAAATTAGATTGAAAGGTGAAGATTGAATGCATTTATGGATTTTGACATTCATTAAACTTGCATAAGTAAAGTGAATATTTAAAATTTGGTCAAATGTTTTGATATCCACACTTTCAAATATAGGATTTTTTGAAACCTATTGAATACATAGGGTTACAAATTTACATCACGAGGAATAAAGAATCAATTACAAAAATGGGTTTCTGAATGAATCAAAGGGACTACATCTACATGTGCAAATTTAACAATGAGAAAGGTACAAAAAAGGTAAGTCCCTTAAACACTGGATTATTGTGTAAATTTTAAGTGTTCCTCAAAATTTGAGTTCTTGTTTTTGCACTTGGATAATTCTAAACCATTTTTACTATCAAAAAGAGAGAATTGCAAGTAATTTTCTAGTGAAAGACGAGGACAATATATACTGGAACCCATGTCACTTAAAGTATCATAATCAACTTGGATGAAGTGACATACACTAATTTGTTGAACTTAGACATGGCTGATTTCTTAAAACAACTGCGTGCCCCTAAAAAAAAGTGATTACATGACGGCCATTTATGCCAGTAACATTTCCACAACTGTAGCTTTCCCACCTTTTGTGCATTTCCCTGAGTGGGTATGGATTTTTTCTGAGAATTATGACCCATAAAAGAGAGTGGTTTTGGATGGCATTGGTGAAAGGGTACTTACCTTAACACCTAATCCATTTCAATTGGCATTAGGGTTATCTAAGATTGAAAATCTAGTAGATATTGACATACACAAGGCATTAAATCTCTACAATTCTTAGTTATTTGAGTATGCCAAGGTTATGAGTTCCAATTGGTTGATAAAATATAGAGAGCTTCTACTGTAATCCCAAAGAAATTTTTTAGAACACACTTTGTAGTTGAGGTTGAAGATATTATCACTTTACTGAGTAGGATTACTAGTCTAAAATCGGTTTATGACTGGATGTTTCCTTATATAAGGATTATTCTTGAAACCCCTGAGAAAATTTGTTGGAAAAAATTTATAGCCACAAATATTCATGAAAAAATCTTTGAGATGGCTATAAAGATCAAATCGGGCATTAATTTTAACCATGAATTCTATATGATGTCATATTTGATCTACAATATTGCATGTCACAGGGAATTCCCTGGCATCTGAAGAACAAATAACTTCAAGAATTATAAGGTGTATGATTTTTCACTTCAGTTAAACCTAGATAATTAAAAGGGTAAATTCAAAAAGGTAAATGCTGCATTTTTCATCAGTCATATGCCTCTTTAGGAAAGCCTGGGAACAATACAAACTATCCAAATAAGATACAAGAATGATGAAGGAATATGGGTGTTACTTTATTCAATATAGGTTCTTTACCTACATAAGGGTAGCTGGATATGAGGAACAAACACTCATACTACCCAGGTATCTAGATGATAAATGGGCACTCATGGAAGTCTCAAGAAAACTGGCAGAAATACAAAAGATTATTGCAGGTAAGAAAAAATAAATATCAACTTACCTATCAAGATAGGGAGATATTCTTGCCCCACTATTGAAAGGATAGACTATTAGAGGATGAGATGAGAAGATTTGAAATGGATATTTTCTAACCTAGGCTAAAGCATGATATCAGATGGGTTGTAAGTTCAATCCTAGGAAACTCATATGAATATGAGCCCCATTATGAAGATTATTAGATGGACTATAGAGATGAGGAAGAATTTAGGTTGAGAGATTTCTCTAGGATGAACCCCAGGTAAATAATTGAATACGATATTGTAGTTTTACCCCAATGCTTGAATGATGATAAGTAAATAATAAGTCAATATTACCATGATATGAAGTTAGCATCATAACCAATTTCACCATTGAATTGGGACGAGGTAGAATCGAATAGCATGCTTATTAAGACAAATCCTATGATGAGAAGAACATTGTCATAGTTGGTAATAAAAGGCATGGATTTGTCTCTACAGAATACTAGGGCACTAAGGGATTACATGGAATTAGGAATCCTAGAGGAAGATATCCCTCCTTTGAGAGAGGGAGTTGATCAAATAGACCCACTAGAAGAAATATCCCCTTAGCTACTATCTAGGAGGCCAACTACTGGGATTATTGAAGAATGAACTGCAACTACAAAAGGAGTAGGAACTCTTATGTCTTTCCTAACCCAAAATTCTAAATAAATTCTACTGAATCCCTTGAAGGATGCACCCATTATTCAAGAAGTCCCATTAAATACCAAGGGGTCAGGTATATAGAAACTAAGAAATCCAATAATAACTTTATCAGGGTCATCAAGTACATTTTAGAGAATGAGAGGAATTATATTAGGTATTTACCCATAATTTATGGTGCAAAGTGTTGAAGGGAAGGAAGAAACTCAGTTTAAGTATTTTAAAAGGGCCAGGATTGTTTAACCTATAGAAAGAGATATCAAAGCTTTAGGGGAAAATAATGTTCCAACTACAAAAGAACACAAACAAAAAATTAAGGAAAGAAATATTATTGATCCAATATCATTAAATGAAGCTCATTAGAGTTTCAATGAAACATTGGAAATACAAGATGTCATGGCACAACTTGAAGAGAGTACTCACGTCACATAATCCATAGTACATGAAGCCATTATTACAACACCAGGTCCTATAATTCTAGTATCAAATATAGCCATGAAGAAGTAGATCAATGATGTTCCTATGGATAGTAAATCCATGAGAGTTCTAGGAGAACATAAAGAAGAAGGGTTTAGGGAAATTTAGTCATCTTCATAGGTTTAAGGACAATAATTTGTTGCTATCATTACACATCAAGAAAGAACAATTACATAAGTTGAAGTGATAGATGTAGAGGAAATAGAAGAAACTCATGTACTAAGATTTACTGATTTTTTGCTTGGGTTGACTATGGTAAAAGAAGAAGACACTGCCTCAATGGAGACTCCATTGTCATAGTTTCTAACATTTCAGGATGCTGAGAGAAGTATGGCTATCCAACATGTGCAAGTTGGAATTTCAGTACCAACAATTGGAAAAGAGCCAATAAGTCAGGAAATTACAGAAAATTCATTAGAAGAAATAATACTTCCCACAAAAAAAAAAAAAAAACTTAGGAGATGACAAACATTGCAATAATAGAAAAACCACATGAAAATGAAATACCTAAAAAATAAGTGTTAAAATAAGTTGATGAGGAAACTTTCGGTCTAATAGAGGCTGAGGGAAAGAAAGAAACCATAACTGGTGACAAGTATCAAGAAGTATCTATTGAAATAAGAGTGACTGAGGGACTTGGTATTAAATAATGAGAAGAAGAGAAGGTAGAAAAAGGAACCTGTATGTTGAGAAAAAGGAACAAGCAATGAGAATTGAATATCCACATGCATCTATACTGATGTCATAAATGTCTCAAGATACTTCCAAAAAGATAGTGTTGTTTTCAGGCCCACCACATCCTACACCTAAGAAAAAAAGTGGGGGAAATGTCCCCACAATAGGATGGTTGGGAATACTCCTTCCAAGGAGAGAAAAGGAAGTGGTTCAGGTAGAGACCATTGACATCAAGAACATTGTATTCTCCAATCCTACAAGAGATCCTGAGAGGGATAAGATTTAGACCAAAACTCATGTTGACCATCAGGGAATTAGGAAATTGAAAGTGGATACCCCATAGGGAAACAAATTAAAGAATGAAGTCAAACAAATTGACTATCAAATCACACACATTCCATTAGGGAAGCCTACTAGAGATAATATGAAATAAGATGATATAATACCTCTAGGAGGCATAATCCAAAATATTGAAGAAGATAAGGAAACAAAGAAACAACTAAAGGAAAAAATTGAAATATTGTCAACTTATGTACAAAAGTGGATACAACTCCCTGTGGAAGGATAAGAGGTTGCTACTACAATAACACCATAAGTGTTAAATGCAGCTGATAGGACTAAATAAACAATTGGTGTTGTGGACATATGAAAAGAAGAGTTATATGAAAAGGGGAGAAAGGTCATAGAGGACACTGTGAGATATTATAACCAGTTTTCAGAATTATCAAATGATAAAAATGAACAACTTGATATATGTGAGGATGAATTGCACTACTAGGAGGGAATCCTTCCTAAAATAGAGGCACTAACTCAATTGCATGATCAATTGGTGGAGGAGGAAGGTATTGTCTCCCATGAGGAAAAAAGAATACAATATAATTATGAGGGAGATATCAATTTAAGCTGAGATAATCCTTTCAAAAAGAAACAAGATGACCGAGTGAATTGATAATCTTGATAATGGGCTAGGGAAAATTAAAACACAAGATAGATTTACTTATGAAGATCAAGGCATAGAAAAATTAATACAATCCTTTGATTAAAACATTAATGGAGAACCTAACACTATTGATATAATGTTCAATTATGATACTATCTAGAAATTTGTTGGTTTGAAGAAACACGTAGTCCATTTGTCAAAGAGGATAAAAAATAATAAAGTTGCAAAGCCAAAGTTTGAAGAAATGCTAAGAGAACAAGACCTGATATTCATGTTTCAGTTTAGACTTATGAAGCAAACATTATTCAAATATTCCATAGGTTTGATGCATACAGAGAAAGAACAAGTAAAGTAAAAGAATATTATGTCATTGATCTTGAAGTTGATAACACCAACCCTAATAAAATATAGTCTTGTTCTTTGAAATTTCTATACTTCATCAAGTTCCTTCTTGTTCTGGAATTTTTAAATTTTGCACTTTCCAAATTTTGCAGTATCTAAATTTTTTGTTCCCTTAAGCGTGAAATATTAGAGTGTAAATTCAAAGAAATTGGTAGTAAATTAGTTGAACTGAAATTCATACATGAAATATATTAAAAATACATGAATTCTTGAATTTACAAAAAGGTCAAAATAGGGATTCTATAGGGGCCCCTAGCTTGCTAAAGTTTACATTCGTGTAGAGATATACATGTCACAAAAATAGATTCATTTAACTTGTTTATAATTATAATTTCCTCATCAAAAATAGGAACAGAAGAAAGTAACTCCTTTTTAATATATTCAAAAGGTATGTGACCAGGAGCTTGATATATAAATTGAATTATCCCGACCAAGTTGTGGAACATGCCCAAATTTAAAATATATTCTATGCTTTCTTTTTGGTTCTCTAAAAGACTAATAAATTTTATTTTTTTCGTAAAAGATGAGACATATTCCAAAATATTTATAACTTCATATGAATATGGGTGAGAGAAATGTGTTGGTTCTTCTAAAGTAGATTGGGATGTTGACACACCTCCTGAAGAATCAGAATCATATGTCACTAAAATAAAAACTAGAATTACTTTCTCTATCAAGTCATTAGTAAAGACAAGTGAAGAGAGGTGGAAAATATTAGAACCAATGGTTGGTTTGTAGGAAAGCCAACATGATTTCAGCTGATTGGGATCCTGAGTATCTTCTGGCTGAAAAAGGTGGTGGAGTATGAACTGGAATGAAAACAAGAAGAAGTTTCCTTTCACAAGCTTTCTCATCAGAGCCACCTTAACAATGCTTAGATTCAGCAGAACTTTAGTATCTTCCCATTCTCTAATCAAGAAAAGTGTAGTCACTTTTACCCCCATCACAAAAGAAAGGAACCCCATGTGCATCATCCTATCACCCAGCGAAGGCTAGGTGCTCACCCAAGGCACCACGGGTACCGATTTCTATTTTATGTGAGTTTAGTGGGAAACATTATCTATGATTTGTGTAAGAGATTTCAGAAGGGAAGTTAGGAAATACAAGAACCATAGGGCTCATAACAGCCTCTAGATCCTTGCAGTCATTTCAGATAGAACACTTAACAGAATCCATAATGTATATCATGATAGAAAGAAATATACAAGCATCCTTACTCAACATAAAAAGGAAAGAAAACTCATGAGAGAGAAGTATGCATCAGAATCATTGATATTCATGCATATATATAACAGATAACCTTCTTACATTTATGGAACCATTATAGAGGGTCACAAAGAAGTAGACCATAGTCATGCATTGCACTGGACTTATGTAACTAAGCTACCAAAAACAAAATTTACAACCCCCAAGCCTAATGTATCCTCTCCCCAATACAACTATCCACTAACAGAGTCCTTGCAGTGTTTCTGCAGAGCTCCACTAACTCTCTATATATATATTTCTTTCTCTACAGGCACTTGTATTTATATCTTTCTTGGACTGCCAACTCACCCTTCAACACCATCAGATCTAGTGCCAATTTTCTGAATGTGGTCCTCCATGTGAGCATGCTTCTCCAGGTCTAAGCTTTCCACTTTATCTAATGATGTTCTTTTAGAATATTCTATCGCAGGCATGCTCCTTTCTTGGCCAACCTGTCACCAGGCTGGCATCTTATTCATGCACAATCAGGTCATGATTTTCATGTGTTCTATCCTGATCATCGATTTTTTCTACGTCCTGAACCCTCAGCATTGTCTTCACATGTCACATGCCACGGGATCCCTTAAACCCTTCTATTACACACTTTTTCCTTGCGCGCCATCCCATAACTGGGATCTTATGCACCTACATTCCTTAATACTTGGTCAATGTTCCAGGGGTATAACATCACCCCACACTATGCCTATTCTCCATCCGCAGAAACACTCCACTTAACCAAGATGTAGTCTTACATTTTGTAAAATAATAAAGGAATGAAAGAATTAGGGAAGAAGGAAGAATGGGGGTGGGCATCAACTCAGCAAGCTAGGAAAATCCTTCCACAAGTCTACCTCCAGCTTGTTCCATACGTTGACCCCACTCTATGCCTTCTGATAGAGGTCACCGATCAGGATGCTCACCTCGTCAAAACTCAGGCCAATTCTCTAGGTACCCAAAGTGTCAATGATCTTATCCATATCCTTGCTCAGGTATTTAATCATGTCCATCCTCATAGTAATCTGAGGGTATAGTTATTTCAGCCAGGCCTTGATTGAAGCCCTTAATGTTTCAATTTCCTCAGATTTTCTTTGCACTTTGGCAAGAACATTTTCCCTCTCTACCCTATTTCCTTTATTCTTCTCTTGGAATTCCTTTAGCTCCGCTTCGAGTGTGGTGAACAAGGTGCTTGCTACCTTATCTCTATCTGCACAAGTATCATATGTGGGCTCAACAGATTAGGTGGTGACTTTAACCTCTACGAGTACCTTGCTATACTCAGCAATGAGCACTACCACCCTCAAGTTTTCCTCTTCCTTTAAGCATGCGACAACTTCCTCTATAGAATCCAGGGCCAAAGGTCATCTCTCTGTGGTGAGGACACACATTAGATCTTCTAAGAATTCCAGAATGGATGCATACTTCTGCATGAGTGGTGCTAGGTCTGGGTGCTTTAAAATGATGGTGCTCTTGATATAAACCACCTTCTTTTATACTTCCTACACCTTTATCTTCTCATCCTTTAGCTTGTGCCTCAGTTGTGCACTGATTAGTTCTTCTCGCTTTAAGATCTTGGTCTTCTCAGCTAGCTCCTCTTATTTCTTCCCTAGCTTTTCTTCTAGCACTCTTATTATGTCATTACGCACAAAGAGCCTAGCCTCTATCTTGACCACAACCTTGTTGAGTGTGTTACAGACCTACTCATCCAAGAGTTCCTGGGAATTTACCAAGGGAGCATGTTTCCTTTTCAATGTTTTCCTCTTTTCCTTCCTCCAGCACTATGTCAGTGTTGCGATCCAACTATTGGTCTACTAAGGCCTTGAGCATTTTCTTTACCTCTCTCTCTACTACCTCAGTGATCTTCTCCTTTGTGAAGCTTATGGCTTCCTAATTTTCCATGCCAACCTCGTCACTCTTTCCCATGTCCCAGGCACATTCCTCATCCTGTGTGCCCTTGTGCCATGTGAACACAAACTCATGTTTCTCTTCTCCACTCTCTTCTTCTGAATTTTACACATTGAAGACTTGTGGTTCTTGGTATCTTTTAGGCTCATCATCCTTGCTATCTCCTTCTTCAATCTCATCCTATAATTCACCCATGTAATTCTCCAAGTTTTTGGTCTCCTCTAAGTCAGATTCCTCTTCCATCATCTACTTTTTCCTGAGAGGTAGCTCCTTGACAAGGGATTTGGCCTCTTCCTCTTCCTCTAGTGACTTTTCATTGGTGAGGGGTTGCCTAGGTGCCTCCATTTCTGGTGTATTATCCTTTGCTGGGGACTTCTTTCTCTATGCATAAGTACTGGGCTTGGTGCTCATTGTTGGTATGGTCACTATTTGAGAAGTCTACACACTTGGTGCTTCTTCTTCTTCTCTTCCCCTCTTCTTGGGTGTGGGCCTCTTCCTACCCATGGGATCTTTAGGTATGGAGACATCGTTCTCCAAGTATGCACCTTTCTCAAACTTTGGTCTTATGTAGAGGAACATGTACATGATGGATCCTCATGTAATGGGTAGTGTCATTGGCCTTGTCATATGGACCTCATGCGATACGTACCTTTCAAGATACGTGCACTTGCCATCAGGGTAGTTCAACCTTTTCCACATCTCTCTGTGCTCCCGATCAAGATTACCCAATTTCTAGCTTCAACTTCTTGGATTACTTGAATCTGTTTACTCTCGGTTGGAAGTATTGAGCTGTGAAAGCAAAGGGAAGCTTGCACCATGGGGTCCATGATTCATCTATTAGTCTAAACCTACCCAAGCAGAAATGTTGGTACACTGCAAATTCTGATTCTCCTTCAGTGACTACTGGTAGTTGTTCAAGAATCCTCCACTCTACCCTGAACGTGTTCCTTAGGTGTATATACCACTTCTCCAGTCGTGCCTTATGGGGTGATGTCCTTGTGTCGCATGCATACTTCTCGAAAATCTTTGTGGGTGAAGGATTATCGGTAGGGTACTCCCATTAAAATTTGTCTGATGCGTCAGGCACTCCAATCTCTGAAAACAAGATGGTTAGTAAGATGTTTCTAAATAGGATTATGTCACCTTCCTTTGCATAACTAACATATTCTTCCACGATGTATGTAGAAAAGTTGTATATGGTGCCCTCTACAATCTTCCTGTAGAGATGTAACCAAGGCTTATTAAACCGAGTCCATCTCTCCTGGCCATTCAACTTTATTACCAGATGTGCAGCAATCTTCATCACTAGGTCCTTAATGTTAGAGATGTCATAGTACCTCATACCCTTCTTGCAGGAATATTTGATGATGGTTTCCTAAATTGCCTCATTTTCACTCAGCTCATCCTCTAAGTTGTTTCCTTCACATATGAGGCATGTGAACTGAGAGATGAGTTGGGGAGTAATGCACATCTTGCACCCTATAAAATGGAAGTAATATTCATGTACTCATGACATTACCCATTGGTATAGGCACTCTGGTTTTCCAAAATAGGGCAACTCATAGAGTTATAACAACCCTACCTTCTCCATCTTGACCTTAATGTCATCATTATAGATTGGCAAGCCCTCTAGTGTCTGTTTACTTGTGGGGCGCACTAACTCTAGTGCCATTTCCTTCTCGATCATGTTCGTTCAATGGTTATAGTCACTCACATGTACGTTCCTCATGTGGGACTCCCACTCCTTACCCATCATTACCCCATCTGGGCACTCCATCTCTGCATACCATTCTTCATTCGTATTCACGTAAGGTTTTTGCTTCTTGGTGTTTCCCTTGCCCTTTCCTTTCTTGGGTGCCATTATCGAGGTCCTCCTATCACTTTACTCCCTCCTTATTACTCTGTCCTTCTACTTCTTCCAGTCTTAGATCTCAAACCTGTGATAAAAAATCTCCTGAACCCATGGCCTAGTTTGTCAAACCCTAACTGGGATAAAAATTCCACAAGACAACACCTCCTCAAAATTTTTCTCATTTCCATGTAACCCCTTCCTTCTAGTTTGTAAATCCAAACTGGTTGCTCATGCTTCAACCTCACAGATCTTCCTTCACATGATCAAATCTAGAAACCCTATCTTGTAAAAAATCACTTCTTTCTGTATTTGCAAAGTGAAAATGAAAGTGCCTCAACCCTTTACTTATAGCTTTTCTATTTTTGAGCATTAAATTCTACTTCACCTACCACTATACTTTTTTTTTCATTTAATGCATATTTTTCAAACAAAGCCCGTCTTCAGTGCTACCACTCACGCGACCAACCTGTGTGAAAACTCCTCCAACCTTCTGGTGTGTAACTAATCCAACCTAACAGGAGACTCTTATGCATACAAAACCCATGCCAAAGCAACTTCTTATGTCCTAATTTTTTCTCTCACCTACCTCATGTTGCTTAATGCACTCTCTCCTCCTCAGTACGTGGGATCTAAAAGCATCTTTATCCTGGCACAAACCATCCTTATTCCATCTTTTCTCTCCATACACCTATTTCAACCGGGCCATTCAATAGGGATTTTTAACATACACTTTCTTGGCACTCTAACCATGCACTCCTTCACATTATTCCACCCCACACTTAAAACAATGCGTGGTCCACTATGCATTCATAAATTCTCCAGAGTAGTAATAAGGTTACTGACACAGACATGTAAAAAAAAAAAACAACGTGAAAGGGAAACACAAGAAAGGGAAATGCAATAAAGGAAATTCTAAATTAACTGGACAAACCACCTTATTTACAAACACAAAGAAGACTTATTTATATTAGGGCTTCAACCTACTCCCATTGAAGTGTCTAGGAAACTTCGTCCTATCCAGCGCTTGTAACTGGCACACGCCTGAATCAAGGATGTATGAGGTTGTGTAAGGACCTAACCAATGGAATTTTAACTTCCCAGGGTGGTGTAGAAACTTAGAATCATATAGTAAAACCATCTGCCCAACCTCAAACTTCTTGTTTCTAATGTGTCAATCATGCCAAGCCTTCTGATTTGCTTTTTCTACTGTTTGGATCCACTTGGAGAGTGGTCGTATCTCATCCAACTTCATTAAATAATCAATGCTTTCTTCCAGCGCTTATTGATCGGATAACCCTCCTGCACGTGCTATTCATAGAGAAGGCAACATAAATTCAAAAGACAAAACAAATTCTAGGCCAGACACCAACTGAAATGGTGTGGATTTTTTCATCCTTTTATATGTTGTCATGTAAGCCCACAATACTGCTGATACTTTGTCATCCCAATCTTGTCTTCTGACATCACAAATTTTGG
>CM034148.1:502559677-502590859 GCA_019776745.2 Taxus chinensis | reverse complement strand
TCAAAATCCTTGCATTTGCAACATCAAAGAGGAAAAACCTGTTACAATCATCAAGAAGGTCTGATACTTGCAAAAATCACTTGTTGAAGGTGAAAGAAGAAGCTTGCTATCCAAAAAAATGTTCAAGCCCCAAAAAATGAGGCAAATCTGGCTTTTACAATGCATGGGTCGAGCCCAGGAGAGAGAAAATGTGTAAAACATGTGGGAGCCATTCCCCATTGAATGAAGATGTATTAAAACAGTAAGGGAATCCTTACATACCCATGCCCTGACATTTTTAACCATGCTGGGAGAGAATGCAAGCCATTCTTCATTAAAATTAGTCGTTGAAACGTCATTTCTATTCATCACAATGTACCAGAAGTGTTTTTTGATTTTCTCTCTCCAAAATCCACCAAAATGCAAAATTGACCCCAGAATCTTGTAGAGAATTTCACTAGATTTCCATTAATATAAATAACGTGAAAAACTGAGCTCTGGATCGAAAGATATGGTGATTTGAATTTTTAGGGCAAAACAGGGCCAAATCGGGTCACTTTGATATTTTTGGCCTGGACACGTGGCGAGTTCTGATTGGCTGCGGGCCTTCTAGGGGAAAATTTCTCACAAAACCTCCACCGAGCCATAACTTGAAAAATACAAGGAGTTAGGAGGAAAAATTTACCTTTCTGGAAAGTTGAGAGAGAGCTCTATCCAATGGTGCCATTTTTAGAAATATTTGAGTGCCGAAAAATAAAAAATGGAGACTGAGGCACAAGAGAGGTAAGAACACAAGGAGTTAGCCACAAAAATGAGTAGGGGCACATTTTGGATAACAGTCCTTTCTTTTCACATTTCCAACAAGTAATTCCATTACTTTTGGATTTGGATCTGCTATCCCTTGACTTTGATTTCCCATTACTCTTACTCTTGGATCTCTCCTTCTACCTGCCCTTGCTTTCTACATTCAAAGAATTTCCAGATGAAGATTCCTTTGTACTATTCCTACAAATTTATTCATTCAACATTTTACTAACCACATCATCACAATTCAAAATATTATTAGCAGATGTTGGATCACTAACAACCATTACCAAGTTGTCCCAACTATCAGGAAAAGAACATAAGAATAAAAGTTCTTTTACTTCATCATCAAAAGGTATAACAATTCATTTTAACTGATTTAAAATAGATCAGAAATCATTCAAATGAATAGAAGCATATCCACCTTCATTCATATTAGAACTAAATAGTTTCTTCATCAAATAAACTTTATTTGAAGCACTAGGTTTTTCATATAAATTAGCAATACATTTCATTAAGTCTACTGTAGAAGCCACTTTTATAATATTGGAAGCCACGAATGTTTTCAGGCTCAATCTTATAGATCCCAAAGCCTCTCTGTCAAGAATATTCCATTTTTCATGAGTCATCTTCATAGGTCTAGAATTCTCATCCAACGGTAAGTAAAAATATCTTTGATACAGATAATCCTCAATCTGCATCTTCCATAATTAATAATTTCAGCCGTCAAATTTCTCTACCTTGTATTTATTAGCTTATGCCATTGTTGTATCTCCCACTTAATCATAAAACCCTCTATGACTAAATTTGTCAACATAAAAAACCCTCAAAAAAATCTCTAATACTAGTTGTTAGGGTTAGCACACCAGTTATATAGACAATATATCATATCTAAGAATACATGCAAATAAAAGTGAATATTCTACCAAAAGAAATATGCAAAATAAGAGACATAAATCAATACTATATTTAATGTGGTTTACCTAGTGTAGACTACGTCCACCAAGAAACAATCCAATCTATTATCCAAAGCTTTGACAAGATATACAATGAAGATTTACAATCTTCCACACCTCTCAGATGTACAGTTATTGCTTTCCCTCAAGATTTTTTCTTCATAACCAAGAATTTTCTCTCTCATGAACTTTTACAAGTTCTCTCTAATTCTTGTTAAGAATCTTCTTTCTTACTTCTAAACCCTAGATTTTATGCTTATATAGTCATTTATAGACTTAGGGAACTTAGCCATACAATTACAATCAATAGAAATACTTTAATGCTAAAAATAGATCTAATTCCTGAGAATTAATTAAAACATCCTCACACAGGTAACCGATGCCGGTTATCCCTAACCTATATCGGTTACTTCCTTACTTGACTAATTCCAATCATACCTGACACTACTGGTCCTAGGTGACCACTGTCGGTTCCTCCTTAACTGATACCAGTCACTGTATTTTCCAGCAAGTTTCTATTGCATGCTAAACTAAAGTAATTGAGCTCCACAACTCAACACAACAATATTAACATGATGAATGTCCCATTTGATGGGAATCTTCATCCTAACGATGAGTGCCTCATACTATGTGATATTTTTCATGCAAGGAAAACCAAAGCAGAAATTCTGAGGTATGGGGTAACCAGAAGGAGTAATGAGGACCACACCTATCCCTAAACTATGAAAATTAAAAGACCCATCAAACTGTACCTACCACATTACAGACTCTTTAATGTACAGTAATGAGACATCTGGCAGATCTAGATTCACAGGTTCAGTTCCTTATAAAGGTGCTTCTATTAATTGATCAACAAGTACCTATCCCTTGACCAAATTTTGGTGCACAAATTCGATGTCAAATTCACTCAATAGAATGATCCAATTATCCATTCTACTGGTGAGGGTGGGTTTAGACATCAAGTATTTGAGTGGGTAAACTTTTGATATAAGCTTGGTTTTGGTATTCAATACATAATGAAAAAGTTTTTGAAAGATAAAAACTACAGCCAAATAAGTTTTTTTGATTTGGGGATAGTTGAGCTCATAAGAGATGAGAGTACGACTGAGGTAGTATACCTATTTTTCTTTGTGACCAAGGTTGTATTGGGTGAGAAGTGCACTAATAGTAAATTGAGTAGTAGATATATAAAGAAGGAGAGGCTCACTAGGATTTGGAGGCATGAGGACAAGCGGATTGGCCAAGTATTTCTTAAGCAAAGTGAAGTTTTGTTGTTGCTATAGTCCCCACATAAAGGCAACATCATTTTTAATAAGGTGAGTGAATGAATAACACTTATTGGTAAGCTGGGAGATGAAGTGGTCAATATCATGTATTTTTCATTGTAAGTTGTGTAGTTACTTAATTTTTTTAGGAGGAGGCATCTCAATAATAGCAGACACTTTAGCATGGTCTACCTCAATTCCCCTTCTTGATATGATGAAACCAAGTAATTTTCCTGATATCATGCCAATCACACATTTATTTGGGTTTAGACAGACCTTGTACTCTCGTAAGCATTCAAAGATATGCCTAAAATAATAGGGTGGTCCTCCCTTGTCTTAGATTTCCTAAGGATATCATCCACATAGTCTTCCATGATATCATGAATCATATCATGGAAAATTGCCATCATTTCCCTTTGATGGGTAGTTCCTACATTTTTAAGAGCAAACAACATTACCTGATAACAAAAGGTACCCCAAGGAGTTGTAAAATTCATCTTGTGTTGATCTCCATTGGCTATGTTGATTTGATTATAACCTGAAAAGCCATCCATAAGAGATAACATTTCATATCCTGTTGTTGAATCCATAATCATATCAATATTTGGTAATGTAAAATCATCCTTAGGGTGTGCCTTATTTATGTCTGTAAAATCTATTCAAAATCTGATCCTAACAGGATTTTTTTGGATAGGGATGATATTGGATATCCATTTAGAGTAATCAATGGTTCAAATGAACCCGGCCGCAAGTAATATTTTTAATTCTTCCTTAACTAGAAGAGCCACCCTCAAGTGCATCTTTTTGAGCTTTTGCTTAATAGGCTTAATATCTACATGCACAACTAAGTTGTGCATGACCAAAATTAGATCCAAGCCTGGCATATATTTATAGGACCATGTAAACACATCTATAAAATACCATAGTAGCATGGTGAATGTTTTTTGTTCCCATGCCTAGAGTGAAGCTCCCAGCTTGACTATTTTTGGGTCATCTTCTCTGCCAATATTTACATCAATAGTCTCTTCTACCAGTAACTTTGACAAATCCTCCATACGCATAGGATTAGGAGGAAGGTTGAGATCTTCATTCAAGGATGTCTCCACAAGATTTTCATCCTTGGTGTGGTCACTTTTATTTTCCTTTGATTTTTGCACCTATTTATCTGCTAGCACCTCAAAGAGGATCTCACTATGTGACTTGGACTTTGAATTTTTCCGAGGCTTTGCATTAGAAAATTTTCCCTCAATTTTCCTTAAATTTTGCTGACTATGAAGCTCAACTTTCTCTCTAAAGTAGGAAGAGGTATCTAAGTCAATATAGAAGCCCTTTTTGTGGTCTCTAATGGGGATTGTATCCCGAATGCCCATAAACTCTACAATATCTTTATCATTTTCAAATAGATCTAGTGACATATGACGTTGTTGGTCCCATTCAACAAGGCAAGGGTAAAAATGGTCAAGTGTAGGCTAAATAGGGGTTATGGTGAGGACAATGGTATTTATGAATAGGTTCATGGAGGCAAGATCCTCGTATTGGCTATAGTGGGAATCTGTATCACTATCTAAATAGTCAGAGCTATCTTCTCATTTAAAGTAGGTATCTTCTTGATCATTATGATGTGCCCCATAACGTCAAATTACAATGTCATAAATTTCTATTTTAAAATGTGGGAGAGGCATTGGTTCTCGATGTCCTTTCTCATTCCTTCTGCATCCTAGAACTTTGTAGCCCGTGGAGTAGATCATTTGACTATATTTACCATACTAAGGGGTTTGGTAGCAAGTTTGTTAAGTATCTTCTAGGACCCAAGTCGTAGGTGGATCCAATAATTTCTCTTCATCTAGCAAGCCTTGAGGTAAATCTGGCCCAATATTTTCCTCATCTCTAGGTCATCTAAAATGATAGTTGGGTCGACCTCTAGTTTTAGGTAACAATGAGAGGTCTGAAAATAAAAGGTCTTGTTACACATTATATTCTCCATAACCATATTACAGAACCTTCATTTCCCATGAATCAAAAGGATAAGTTGATGTCGAGGCACCATGGGCACAATAACTAAGAGAATCTAAATCTACTTGAGACTCCATGACTTTAGATTTAAGAGGAATAGCTATATCAGCAGAGGGAAACGTATAGGTACCCTTACGTGTAAAAATATTGAGAGCTCTGCATTGAGAAAAGGGCTCTGAATCTCCTTATATCGTAAAAGTGTGTCCCCCATGCTTCAGTTTAATGTATTGATGGAATGTTGATGGCACGACCTGCATGGCATGAATCCATGGTCAGTCTAGAAGAATATTGTATGGGAGTTCTAATTCTAGGACATGAAACTTTGTGTGATGACAAGTGGGACCAACTTCTATGGGAAATGTGATTGTACTAGCTGAATCTCTTTCCAAATTTTTGTAAGTGGTTATGGTAATGATGTTTGACTCGAGGTCTTGTTTGGTATGTCCCAGTTTCTTAACTAACTTCAGTGTGTATATATTCAATCCTGATCCATTATCCATAAGCACCCGTATGATCTTTTAGAGGGTAACGAATACCTCAATATACAAGGGTAGATTATGCATTGGATTTTAATAGGGATTTCCCTATGATTAAAGGCAATTTTCTCAGTCGGCACAATGTTTACTACCGTGGACTAAAGATGTTTAGGATCTACTTCTAGTGGCACTCCTGACCCCTGAAGAGTTTGGTACAAGATGTCTTTATGTACATTCGATGACTTAAGAAGATCCAAGATCAAAATATTGGTAGATGTATTCTCAAGTTGTTCTAAGAGGTTTTACCTACCATTTTGTGGGGTTGACGGAGAGGGTTCAGGGATCATGAGGTAGGAAAATCTTGTTACCACAGTGTAATCCTTTCCCTTGGTTTGAATGGTGTTCACATGGTCACTAGGAGAGAGAATACATCCAATGAGTGAATCATAATTATTATTGTCTTTCTTGGTATATAGGTAATTTGATGCTTTATAACTCTGAGATGAGTTTCCTTGATCCGGATTTGGCTCCTCTAACTTACCATGTTTGGGGAATGGTTCTTTCTATATCCCTATCTTTTCATTGGGTGTTTGAGTTTTTTTTGGGTTGTCCACTTCTATCTCCCCATTATCGATGAGGTCTTGGATGTAGTGATGAAGTCACAAACATTTTTCTGTTTTGTGTCCCTTGACACGATGTAATTCACAATAGTCATGCTCTTTGTACCATGATGGTTTTGGAGCATTTTCATCAAAGAGTTATGTCATGGGATAAGTCACCATGTGAGCTGCATCTAATTATTTCAATATAATTGACAAAGGCTCATTGAGAGGAGTGAACATTCTCCATTTAGGCAGTGGTTGAATAGGTCCTTTGGTCAGTTTAAAAGGTTGACTAGTTTGAACCATTTACACGCATTTGGAATCTACGATCCCGTCTCCCACCATGTTTTTGTTTTTTTTGAATACTTTCAACTTCTACACATGTTTAGCACTTTGGTTATCCTTAGATTGTGACTTAAGAGTTACTTTTACAATAAGGTCTTTCTCTATCTGAACACATTTTTCAATGACCTCCTTGAAAGTATGAACACAATGCATTTGAAGGTAGAAAACGATGTCTGGATTTAGGTTTTGGCACAAAGATACTTATAAGTTGTTTTTCAAGGAATTCACAAGGGAAGTGACTAGCTATACCTCTCCACCATTGTAGGAAACTCATGAATGTCTCATTAGGACGTTTTTTGGTGCCACATAATTCTGCCATGGTGATATCACTTTCTATATTGTATGAGAAGTGATACACAAACCTCTCTTCAAGTTCTGGCCAGGTAAAAATAGACCCCTGAGGTAAACGAGTAAACCACTCCAAGGCTTGGCCTCCTAGAATCTTGGGAAAGAGTCGTATAAGGTAATTATTGCTATAGGACACCTCTTGACATGCCATATAGAAATCCTTTATATGAGCTTGTGGGTCTCCCTTTCCTCTATATTTTTCAAATTTCGGCATGTCAAATTTTTTAGGGAAAGGTTGAAGTGTCATAGCTTTGTCAAATGAATGGGGACATAGTTCTTCATATTGATATTTTCTTATGCTCCCCACATTTCTCTCTTAAAGGCTTGTGAGTGTTGATTTCATAGATTGTACTTCTTGTGCGAGTAATTGTTCTTTAGTGGGAGAAGAAGGGATATATACACGATGATGCTCCATATTTTATTCTCCTTGATTTTCCCTATGAATTTCACTTATTTTCACCTTAGGCCTTGTATTTTGGACATTATTTCTTGTTTATTTTTGTACATGAGAGGTTAGCAAGGCTAATTTTTGAATAAGGTCACTAATTTGTTGTTGAATAGTGACTTCTTCTTCCAAAGGTTCATCTTCTTCTTCATACTGTGGAGGTTCTTCAACATTCTTGTGTCCTAACTTGATTTTATGTGGAACTTTAATAAAGGGTATTCTATGCCCCACTACATTATCATTTCCCATGTTGGAGGTAGAATCATGTCCATGTGTTAAAATATCCTCCATGTTGATAAGAGGTCACTCTTCATCATTAAAGTTATTTGTAGGTGGGATTGTTTGATGTTCAGTGGTCATTTTGGCTCCCAATTCTACAACTTATGCCAACACCATATCCTTGTTTCTAAAATGGAATTCATCTAATAATGTAGGGTAGAAATCAAATGTCGCATGTGACGATTCCAATTTGTCACCACTATGATCTATCATGTCTTCTATATCCTTTTCAATAGAAAATAAAATCCCTAGATCATGACCAATAAAAGGGTTTGACCCTCGTTTGTTTGAGGCTTCCCAAGTTTGTTCTTGGTGTGCTTCGAATGTTTTCCTTTTGAACACTAATCATGTTTTATGATCCATGATGTGCAATAGTTTCACCAAGGTATGTTGTAAATGTGTTCCAAATTTTATGACCACACCTAAGTGAAAATGCAAAAAGAATGTTAAGAATATGAATGAGTATAAATGTTAAAGTACCAAAGTGATAGAGTGATAAGTTAATAGTGACACAATGTTTGGTACCTAAGCCTATTAATCAAATGAAGTAATTCCTAGGTTTGTTTCAAAAAGGTAGTTGGTATCAAAAGATAATTAACAAGATGTCCTCACTTATGTCAAGTTCAAGGGAATGAACAAGACATAAGTAAATACAAGAAGTTAATGTGACCTCCTAACAAGGTATACTAGATGCAAGCTTAAATTCAATTAATACCTATATCCCAAAAAGTGCCAGTTACAATTTGTGAGTGACACAACAATGTCACCAAGATATGTTAACCAACCTTTGTGAGAAAGTAATGTATTAATATCAAGATGATATTAATATAACACACAAAAGTGGTAACATGTAGCACTTTTCAAAATTGAGGTAGTAATGAAATCAAACTAAAAGGTTATAGTATAACTAAGAATGGTTAAAATGTGTATAGTTTAACCTTACAATACAAATATTTAGGTCAAGTTTACAAGAAACAAGACGTAAATACCAAAATTGTAGTGATACGATATAAAAAACATAGCTTTCCAAGGAAGTTCAAGATGATGAACCATACCTAACTATGATGAAAATACTGACATGGGTATCAGGATCACAAAGGCCACCAATGATATGAATATTCCTTCACACATTTTAGACGTTTAACTTACCCAAATGCAAGCATGGATGGGCGTAAAAAGAAAAAAAAGTGGTAGAAACAATCGATTGATAATGAAAAGGTAGTCACTCTTCTTTTGATAAATAAAGTGTCAATAGAATGTGAGGGAAGTAGATCAAAATGGGGATGAAAAATATTGGCTTTACTTCAACATAGTTTCAACCCACCTTAAGGTAAGTGAAAAACTAAAAAAAAGTAATGCTTCCCACGTTTCGTGAAGAATGATGGCTCACAACTCAATACTATTTTGAAATGGTCAAAGTGGGCTCCTGGCCAAAGAATATCTTCCTAAGTGGTTCTCTCTTCCTAGGTGTTATAAAGTTATCTTAAGTGAGCTTCATTTACCGAAAAAGTCACAATCACTAATTTGGGAGTATCTTGGCTTTACTTTACCACCTTCAAGCATAGTAGGAAACTAGTACATCTATGTGTACCATTAATGGGATCACCATACACACAACTGGTAATGCTAACTCACAAGGAACAAATAGACAATTAGGTTGTGCAGAGAACTTCTTGTTTCATCCAGAAGGTTCCCGCTTGTGTGGACTACTTTGAGGTTCTTGGTACCACCCCCATTGTTGCAGCTTAAGGCATTATGCCAAAGGGCTTATGTTCCAGTTGAGTGGATAGGGACGTACCATTTTCTGCAACCTGTAATACAATTTTTTGAATATGGTGTTCTTTTTATCTTGTTTATTTTTGATGCGGTTTGCTTGAACACCTTTTGGCAACCTGTACGAAAGCTATATTAGTAGTTTGATTTTATTTTGATTCCACCTTTCTTTGACAAGCATGTGTTTTGGTCTTACACAATGGGTTAGTAATTTTCCATAAAGATAATAAACATAATTTTTGATTTTCAAGATCATCTAAGGATGCAAGAGAAGAGCATACGTGATGTTTGTAAAATCCAAGAAGATACCAAATGGAAAAAACACATAATTTAAACACACCAAGTTAACTCATTCCAATTCAGATATTCTTAACAATTTCAAAGCATCAAAAATACCTAAGAATCATTTCTAATTCCTAAGATCGCCGCAAATGACATGAGGGAAGAGCATATGTGACCTTAATCTTATAAGAAAGCATGAAAAGTATATCTAGTCTAGCAAAAGCATGTAAACATACCCTAAAAAATAGGCATTAATTAGATAAAACCTACAAATAAGTTAGCACTTTAACACATTAATTTGAGAAATATCAAAGACACCTATGCCCCAGTGTAGGCATGTGTATGTGGGTTAGGGTGGATATGCCCCTCTAGTGTTTCATTTTTAGACTCACAGTGCACTGCACCACCCAAGAGGTTTTGCGCCAGGATTAGGGCGTGTGTGATAGGGTAGATAAAAAATAGTACAAAATTCTGACAGAGTTTCTATGCCACCCAGAGGGTGCTATGCGATTGTGCCAAGGTTAGGGCATGTGTGCCATGGTACATAAAAAAAGCAGTACCAAATTCTGACAGAGTTCTTGCACCACCCAAAGAGGTTCCTGCCATGGTAAGATAAAAAGTAGCGCCAAATTCTGAGAGAGTTCCTGCGCCAGGGTTAGGGCATATGTGCCATCTTGATAGGTTTTTTTGTTGTATTGAAGGTACAGTATGAAATAGAGTGTCTACACCTGGTTTGGTGTGCCTACACCATGGTTAGGGTATGTGTGCCTGGGTTAGGGTATGTGTGCCAGGGTTGCCAAAAAAGAGATACCAAACTATGACAGTGTGCCTACGCCACTAGAGAGGTGCCTATGCTAGGGTTAGTGTGTCTGTGCTAGGGTTTGTGTTAGTGCGCTGTAGCCCTCCTACAATCAAAGTATGGTGAAAGACACAAAAAATCTCACAAACACTTCAAATTTTAGTAAGTTAGCTTGAAATTGACAAAACCCATTAAAATGATAGCTCTAAATGAGAACCTACACATATAATACTAGAAAAAACCCTAAGAAATTGAAAATTATTTACTATATGTGTATATCAAAGGTTTTCCAAAAACAATAGAATTCAAGTTATAATGCTAAGGGACTAAGGATCCGTCCCACCGGGGTGCCAAATTGTGTGTATAGTTTTTTTAAACTAAGTTAAGAAATTAGAACTAACACCTAGTAGTCCTAATAACAAAGTTAAATCAAAATCTAAACACCATCATGTTAAGAGCTAAGAAAAGTTAAATAAAAAAATTATCATATAAACTTTGAAATGGAAATCAAACTATCATGTTAATTTATTCAAAACCTCTACTCTTTAGATACCAAAACATCTAAATTGAACCTACGTAGATTCATGGCAATCAAAGTTGATTGTTTTATTTTTAAGGGATTAGGAATGGATCTCATCAAAGCATGGCTACAAGACCACTTTGAATTTCCATATGACCCAAAGACTTAAGTGGATGAAATGCAAGAATGAGGCTTAGCTCTTCTAATGATGAAAATGCTTAAGGATGATAAAAAGGCTTATAGTGTATGTTACTATATGTTTTCTTTTGTTCTCAAGAATTAGGTGTAAGTGTAAAGGTAGGAGGAGGAGGGATCTTTATATAGACCAATGGATAAAGGGATCTCCACATCCCTTTGCATGTGGGATAATAGAGATGTTGAATTAGTTGTGGATAAGGGGGGTTTAGAAAGGGCTGAGTTAACTTTAGAAGAGTTTAGCTTGTCCTTTAGTGACTCATGTGGATAAAGGGGGTTTATTAATTGATAAAGATGATTAATTAATATATGTGTAAGGTTATAAAATATTTTTAGAGTAATATTAGCATGATTTAGACTATAGAAGGGGATTAAATCAATTAAATAATGTTTTATTGGTTTTAATGAAAGGGGAAGCTAATTAGTTAATAATAATTAATTAGTTTAGATAGAAGGAAGGATTAATTAATAGAAGATTTGATGAATTACTTATTATAATTAATTAATGATGATAGAAGAGAAGATGAGCATTATTGATGATATGTCACCAATTTGTGGGAAAGGGGAAAATTAGTACAATTTAAGTCTTTAAATTGTTCAGACTAAATTATAGGTGTCTACAGTCCAATACATCAGGAATGGTAGTATAGCACCCAATGATGTAGCTACTCATCCTAAGGGAATACTACCAAACCCACCTACACGTCCCTAACCAAACATGCTTTCTCTAAGTGCATCAAATACTAATAAAGTTGAACATTTCTATATCTCCCTTCTTGTTGGAGAATATGTATTGAACAAATGCATAATAAATTCGGGTGCCTCAGATAATGTCATTCCCATGAAGGTCGCTAAATCTCTCAAACTCACCATGACTCCACCCAGTGGCTCTTGTTACTCTTTGGAGTCCAAATAGGTCCTACTTTTATGGAAGGTAAAAGATGCACAGGTGGATCTCACCAGATTTCAAGAAAAAAAAAAAGTTTCAACGATGATTTTTTGTAGCAGAAGTTTTTACTGAGTAGAAGTTTTTGCCAAGACTTGGGAGGGAAAATTCAGATGAATTAGTCATCTTCAACCATACCAGTAACGGGAGACATGTAGAAATTACTTTCTGAGAAGAATATGAGGTACACATTATGAAATTCTGGAATCCCGGAAGCTAACATCTTATATCAAGGTAGAAGGAAAATTAATGACTTTGTGGAAATTGAGGAGGAAGAGGATATCGCCACCTTGATAGGTCCAGACATGCCTTCCTAGAGATATTTGGATTTTGAATAATCTTTGAGGATATTCGGGTTACAAGAGGGCAGCCCCGAATTTTTGGATGATGCAAAACATGAAGAAGAGGAAATGGTTCTTGATCATTTTCAAGAAGAAAAAATCAGCTTATGTGCTTATCCATGATGAGGAGTTATTCTCATTCCTATTTGGGGATGAAGATGACCTCATCTAGGCCATCTATGGAAAGAAAAAAAATAAGCTTCTGATGATCAAGTGAAAAGGTTTGAAAGAAATATCTGTAAAAGAACTACTGAAAGACGTAAAAAAAACTGAGGACCCCGAGCTCGGTCTTGAACTCTTGATGTAATCCATGAATATGCAAGACAAGCATGAAGCTGATTTGGAAGTATTAACCAATATGAAGGTTGGCCATATTGAGGTAAGGCAAGATGAAAAATATGATGCCACTCTTGAGCTAATGATTGATGGATGCAATAACGAAAACTCCCTTCATTCTTCCCTCTCTTGTGCCTCAGTCATAATTTTTTTCTTTTCAAGCACTCAAGACCTTCTTGAAATGGCACCATTAGATAGATCTTTTTCTCAGCTTTCCAGAAAGGTAAAGTTTTCCTCCTAACTCCATGTATTTTTGAAGTTATGGCTCGGCAGAGATTTTGTGGGAAATTTTCCCCTGAAAGGCCCGCAGCCAGTAATATGAGTTGCCACGTGTCCTCGGGAGTGGCGGAGGGTGGAGGTAAACTTAGAATTTTTACCAAGTGTTTGGCAAGGTTTCAAAAGGAATTTTTGCCCCCCAAACGGCCCGCCAGTGAATGGGATCGTGCCACGTGTCCAAGGGGGGAGAAAATAGAAAATTTGACTAAGTGTTGGTGCCATGGAAAAATCTCTAGGAAAGGCCCATGCCCAATCACATCATGCCACGTGTCCTTAGGCCAAGGGAGTGGTGGACAGCGGAGGAAAGATTAAAAATTTGGCAAAGTGATCGGCAAAGGTGCAATGTTAATTTTTTGGCCCGCCGCCTCGCCGACTAGTTAGAGCTCGCCACGTGTCCCCGGGGGTTGAAACGTCGGTGCGCGGGGGGGGGGATTGGGAATTTTTCCCAAAGGTAAGTGTAAAAGGAGATGTAAAAACCCCAGGGCCCATGCCCAATGGGAGCCCACCACATGGCACCAGAGCTTCAGAATGCAGGGGAAAGGTTGGAAATTTTCCCAAAGAAAAATGAAGGAAATTTCAAAAGGAAAGTCTGCCCCCCAAATGCGAGCCAATGGAATCTTGCCACGTGTCCGGTGGTGGCAAAAAATGCAGGACAGGCCCGCAGGGAAAAAGGGGAAGGAGAAAGACCATAGCCAATGGGGTTTTACCACGTGTCCAAGTCAGAAAAGTGGTCAACAGTGACAGAAAATTCAAGAGGAAATGCCCGTGGCGAATCACCTCTTGCCATGTGTCCTCAGATCATCGGCCCAATGGAGATTTTTGGAAAAAATTCCAATGGTCAAAATGATGGAAAATGAGGCATAAAGAGCCAGTGGCCAATGGAATCGTGCCACATGGCACCCGGAATGGTGGAGTGTGGGGATTTTTTGGGAAATTTTCCCAAATGCAAAAAGTGGGAAAATTTCAAATTTTTCGCCCGCCAATCCGTTTTGGCCCTGTTTTGCCCTAAATTTTCAAACGGCCATAACTTTCGATCCAGAGCTCAGTTTTTCGTGTTCTTTATATCAACGGAAAGCTGGTGAAATTATCTACAAGATTCTAGGATCAATTTTTTATTTTGATGGATTTTGGAGAGATAAAATTTAAAAACACCTCTGGCACGTGGTAATGAACAGAAATGATGTTTCAACCACCATTTTTAATGAAGAATGGCTCGCATTCTCTCCCAGCATGGTGGAAAATGTTAGGGAATGGACTTGTAAGGATGCCCATGCTATTTCATTACATTTTTGGTTGGTGGTTGAAGCTCTCCCACATTTTCCCATGTTTCTCTCTCCTAGGCTCATTTTTTGCATGGTAAAAGCCAGATTTGGCTCATTTTTGAAGGGTTGAACATTTTTCATGTATTGCAGGCTCCCTTTTTCACCTTGAAAGTGATTTTGTGGAATATCAGACCTCTTCCAAGACTGTAACATGTTTTCTACCTCTCAGATGTTGTAATGCATGTATTTTTGATATTGGAAATGACAATGCAAGCTCTGTGAATGAGTTTCAATCCTCTGCTTATGTTGTTTGCTTCATTTCTGATCTTTCATTACATTTCATCAGTTTGTGCATGATGTTTTGTTACATTTCTATGATCTGTGTCAATTTAGAAGTAAAAATGCTCACCACTCCTTTGGTGCATCACCTTATTAGCATTAGTTTCAGTTCTTTTGCATTCTCTATCTCTGTCCCCTTGGAATTTAGAGTAGGATTTTGAGTTTAAAACCTCTGTAACTTGCAAGTAATACACCTGATCAGAGGAGTTGAGGAACCAACCTCTAACCTGGAGATTCTTTTCCCATTTTTACAAGTCCCACACTTGGGGAAAAGATTCAATGTTGTGCAATCACACTGGATGTCCAAAATGTCAAACTAGAAGTCTGATCAACATCCAGGGGTGCTGCTGATTTGCACCAACAGTTTTGGCACACCTGGTGGGACCTTAGAGGTCTTCATCTTCATTGCAACAAAATTGATGTGCATTTGTTGCAAGTTTCTTGCTTAAAAGATCCCTAAATTACACATCTGGCGACTCCAAGGAAGAAGAATCAGCTGGTTTTAGCAGTGTAGACCTGAAAACTCATGAGAAGAATCACCACAAGGTCAAGAGTTGGAGAAGAAGAGGTGTTGTTTGAGTATCTATAGTTATCTCCAAGAAGAAGGCAAAGAGGGAGGAGAATTCAAAGGTCTCCATCTCCACCAAACAGAACTCTATCAACTCCTCCACCTGGTAGGCCTTTCATTCAATCAACAAGGGTTCTAAGGCCAATCAGAATGGCACAACACAACCCCTATGTCAATTTCACTGGCAGCAACCCACTTTCTCTCAATGCACAAAATCCAATCCCAGTTGCAGCATTGAAGAACATTCCATACTTTACTGGAGAGAATCAGACCACTCCTGGTGATCATGTCAAGGATATTGCTAATATTTGTGCAATCCATGAGATTAATGAGATGTAAGTTGCTGTCAAACTACTGGCATCTTCATTCAAAGGGAAAGCTTTGCAATGGTTCAGGAGTCTTGCCTCAGGTTCTATCAAAAATTGGAACCAGCTATGTATAGCCCTCCATGAGCAGTTTGGAGAAAAGGGAGATAACTTGTCCCTTTTGGAACAGTTGACAACCATCAAGAGAGCTCCCAATGAGCAGCTGACTGACTTCAACTTCAGGTTTCAAATGACTTGGGAGAGAATTCCAGTGGCAGTAAGGCCAATAGTAGAAGGTGCTTTTCTATATTACCTTAAAGCTTTAAATTCTGATATTTCTATGTTAATTCAATCCATGGGAGGCACAACTATCCCTGTTGCTTATAGCATTGCCATTAGAGCTGAAAATTGTTTGATTCAAGCTGGCAAGCTAGCTCCTAGGCCCCCAATGCCATTGTATCCAAGTTTAGAGAGCCCAAGTACTAGTCAAGTGCCTAATTTAGCCCCTATTCCCACTCCTAGAAATCAGAATTCAAGTGAAGCTTCTACTTCATCTTCTAGTGCCTCAAATGAACTTCAAGAAGTCATGAAGCAATTGCAAAATTTAGGCAATGAGCTGGTTACACTCAAGAGGCAGCAAGCCCAAGGTTTTAGACCTTCTTTCCAGCCTCAAGCTCAGCCTAACAGGCAGCCATACCAGCCTCAAAGACCACCCAATCCAGTTGCAAATCAAAATCAAACAAGACCTCCTGCCAATAGACCATTTCAGCCCTATAATCCCAATGCTACATCTACCTCTAAAGCAATAGTGCCAGTGCAAAACAACATAGCTCAAGAGTATGATTGGTGTTTCCCATGCAATGAACCTCACAACCAGTCTATGTGCTTCAACGGTGCCTTAAATCAAGCATTAATGGTGACAACTACTGGTGTGGAGGGTGAAGGGAGTCAAGGAAATAACCAACAACAAGAAACATTCCAGCAACAATCAGCTCCAAATGATACCACACTTGTAAACTGGTAGGCAGAATATTTTTGTGGCATGAATCAAACAATTCCCCAAAGTGTTGCAGCCAACACAAGGTCAAAAAGGAGAAATTTGGGTGAAGAACAGCCATTGGCTCCAAGTAATCCACAACCTTCTATCACTCCACAAATTATTGGCAAACAAAATGTAGTTCCAAACACGCAAGGACTACCTAAAACAACTCCTAGGCCAACTCAAATGCCAGTTGCTTCTACCCATGGGCAAGTAGTGAATGTGCAGGCCAAGGGACAACATAGAGATGCTTCATCTCCATTCAACATCATTGATCAGATGAAGAAGAGAAATTTAAACATATCCATGTGGGAATCACTATCCATCCCAGGCCAAAGAGATTTGTTACAAGCTGCCATGAAGGACTGGTCAACTTCAAATCAGCAGGTCCAAATGTAAGAGAAGGTACTCACAAATGTTGCCCAGCCTGAGGGGAATCATGGAGGACAGCAAGGTAAAATGTTGAAGCCCCCTCCATTCTATGTTTCATTGATCATTGGAAACCAATTAGTACACAACTGCATGATTGATTCCGGGGCAAGTAGTTCAGTAATGCCCAAGCAAATAGCTGATCAGTTGGGGCTTCAATATGAAGTCATATCCAAAGGGGTAGTGCAATTGGATGGGACATCAGTAACAACAGTTGGAGTGATAAAAAACTTGAGTCTTACTTTGCATGCATGCCCCAACATTGTTGTTTTGTAATATGTCTCGGTAATAGATCTTCCACCACTCTTTGCCCTATGTCTGTCAAGGGATTTCACAGCCAAGATTGGAGGGTACTTATCTGCTGATTGGTCACACATGTTGTTCAGAACAAGATATGGAACTAAAGCCACAATCAGATCTGAACCTATTGCAAACTTTCACATTGAGCCTCACACTCCAAGACAAATCAATACCAATTTTTCAACATTTGATCAAGAAGATTATCCAAGTATTGATGAAGCTGACACCAAGGTTGGAAGTATCCCAGATCTGAATCTTGATGAATGGGCAAGAAAGGTGCATGCTTTTGATCCTTATCAAGAAATAAAAGAATCTGAGCTAGGATTCTATTGCATGCATGAAGAGAATCAGCCTATCCCTAGCATCACCAAGCCAGACCACAAGGATGACAATGAGGTATGGCAGTTTTTTTTTTATGGATCAAGGAGTAGATAAGGTGCAGGAGGGGGAGCTATGCTTATTTTGCCTTAGGGAGTTAAGTATTATTCAGCTTTTAGATTTCAGTTTGCATGCTCTAATAACACTGCTGAATATGAAGCTTTGATACAAGGATTGCATTGGTCAATCAAGAGAGGAATAAAGAACTTGCAAGTCTTTGGTGACAGTGAGTTGATTGTCAACCAAGTTAAGGGGCAGCATGCTGTCAAGAATGATCTACTCAAGTGCTACAAAAATAGGGTGTGGGACCTCATTGAAGATTTTGAGGGCTTTGGCATCAAATCCATTCCTAGAAAAGAGAACCAAGCTGCTGACAGGCTTGCAGCAGTTGGAGCAGCCTTTGACGTTGTTGAAAGCATCCAAAAGGATAAGGTACAGCCAAACATCCATGTGATTGTAAGGCCTTCAGTGCCAGACAACAATGTAAGTTGGCAAGTGTTCAAAAATGATCAACAAATCATCCATTTCTTGCAAGAAGAGGCTGAGTTCTCAGCTAAAAATCAGGAAAAGTTGGAGCAGCAGTATGGTGACCAAGTGGTACAGCTGAGAACCAACAAACTACCAAAGGGACTTATTACTTTGGAGTCCATTTTCAATCCTAATGATCAGTTTAGGAAGGAGAAAGAAAACATCCAAGTCAAGGGAGAAGATTCAGTGTCCATCTTGGTGGAAGAAGGAAAATCACTCCAAGTTGGTAAGATGACAACTGAGCAAGAAAGGTATGATTTCATACAGCTTTGTCAAGAATTCCCTGATGTGTTTGCTTGGGGCTATGAAGATTTGAAAGGTTTCAATCCCGAGTTAGCTCAACACACCATTGAATTGGATCCAAGTACTAAACCCATCAGGCAAAAACAAAGGCCAGTCAATCCACACATGGAGCCTCTCATGAGAAAAGAATTGAATAAGTTGATAGAGTCAAGAATCATATTCCCTATCAAGCATTCTAGTTGGGTGGCCAACTTGGTTCTAGTTAGAAAGAAGAGTGGGGAAATCAGATTGTGTGTTGACTTCAGAGATTTGAATAGAGCATCTCTCAAGGATCATTATCCACTTCCTTCTATGGAGCAGATTTTACAAGTTGTTGCCAGATCTGAGAGGTTTTCATTACTTGATGGCTATTTAGGGTACAATCAGATTATGGTGAAAGAAGAGGATCAGTTCAAGACAGCCTTTACAACCAAATGGGGAACTTATGCATACAGGAAAATGCCATTTGGGTTGTCCAACGCTGGAGCTAATTTCCAAAGGAAAATGGACATGGTGTTCAAGGATTTGATTAACAACATGGTGCTGATATATCTTGATGATATCACTGTTTTTTCAAAAAATGCAGCAGACCATCTCTTTCATTTGAGG
This sequence comes from Taxus chinensis, assembly GCA_019776745.2. Taxonomy (NCBI): domain Eukaryota; kingdom Viridiplantae; phylum Streptophyta; class Pinopsida; order Cupressales; family Taxaceae; genus Taxus; species Taxus chinensis. The sequence goes on along the minus strand of CM034148.1, from coordinate 502,571,840 downwards.
TAAGTGTTCCAAAGGTGTAGAAGATTTGGAGTATCCTTGAATCCTAAAAAGTGTATTTTTCTAGCCCATGAAGGAAAGATTCTTGGCCAAATTGTCTCCAAAGAAGGATTAGCAATTGATCCAGAAAGATTTGAAGCCATAAGAGTACTACCATTGCCAAGCCACAAGAAGGCCCTTCAAAGTTTCTTGGGGAGAATAAATTTCGTTCGGAGGTTTGTCCCAAATTTTGCAGCCCTAGTCAAGCCTATCACCAAGATGTTAAAGAAAAGCATAGCTTTCAAATGGACAGCAGAAGGCAAGGAAAGTTTTGAAGCAATCAAAGAAGCCATCTCTCAAGCCCCAACTCTCATTAACCCAAATTTCTCCAAGGATTTCATCCTCTATGCATTTGGGGGTGATGATACTATTTCTGCAATTTTGGTACAGCAGAACAAAGACAATGATGAGCAGCCAATTGCTTTCTTCAGCCAAATCCTGGAGGACTATGAGGTGAGATATTCTTTCATTGAGAAGCATGTTCTTGCAGTAATCAAGAGCTTGAAGAAATTCAAGCATCTAGTTTCAAACAACAAGGTTCAATTGTTGGTTTCTCATGTGGGAGTTAAAGACTTCCTCCTCAACAAAGACCTTAATGAAAAGAGAGCAGGTTGGATTACTCGTGTCATGGAGTATGACATTGAGATCAAAGTCACCAAGTTGGTCAAAGGAAAAGGATTGTGTGAGCAGCTGGTCTTGAACAAACACAAGGAAGCATGCAATGAGAAGGAGGTTGTTTTGGTGTTGCAAGACAGCCATGAGCAAGGAAGCACTCAAGAGGAAAATAATGGTGTCCTCACTCCTTGCTGGACCCAAGACATAATGCACTTCCTAAGCACAGGTCTATGCCCTCCAGAGATGAACAAGACCAAAAGAAGACACTTCAGATTGCAGGCTGTCCCATATGCCCTTGTTGATGGTGTTTTGTTCAAAAGGGATGTGAATGGAGTGTTGCTAAGATGCATTGGTACAAATCAGATTCACAGGGTGTTGGAAGAGTTCCATGGTGGATCAGCTGGTGGTCATTTTACACCAAGAGTGACAGCTCTAAAGATCATGAGGGCTGGCTATTATTGGCCCAAGATTTTCAGTGATTGTTATGCATGGATCAAGAGGTGCAAGAATTGTGCATTCTTCACGGGTAAGGAGAGGCTAGCTGCCCTTCCATTGCATCCAATTTCAGTTGACCAACCATTCATGCAATGGGGTTTGGACTTCATTGGATTCATTAATCCAAATTCAAGCCAAGGACACAAATGGATTCTAACAGCAACGGATTACTTCACCAAGTGGACTAAAGTAGTAGCACTCAAGGAAGCAAATGAATCTAACATCCTGAACTTCTATGAGGTATTAACAACCAGATTTGGCATACCTGCTACAATAATATCAGATAATGCATTGGCATTCATTGGGTCCAAGGTAACTGAATGGGCTGTCAAGAATGGGATCTACCTAAGCACTTCATCAAATTATTACCCTCAGGGTAATGGCCAAGCTGAATCTACAAACAAGAACTTGTTAAGGATCATTAGGAGGACTCTTGATGAAAATTAGAGGTCTTGGCATACTAAGTTGAAATCAGCCTTATGGGTTGATAGGATAACTCCCAAGAGATCTACAGGTAATTCTCCATTCAAGCTTGTTTATGGAAGAGAGGCAATTTTGCCCATGTCACTTGAGTTGCCAACATTGGAACTCATGAAATAGTTGGAGTTGTTGGAGTTTGGGCCCATGGAGGTTAGATATGTAGAATTGATGGAGCTCCAAGAAATCAGAAATCAGGCATCCCAAGCAATGGAGAAGGATCAAGCTTTGATCAAGAAGACCTTTGATAGAAAGGCCAAGGATAGATCTTTCCAAGTTGGAGATCTAGTGTTAAAATGGGATGCAGACAGAGAAAAACCAGGGAGGCATTCAAAATTTGATGTCATTTGGAGCGGCCCATACATGGCCACAAAGTGTAAGGATAGCAATGCCTTCCAATTGTCTACATTGGATGGTGAAGAATTACAGATTCTTGTCAATGGAATCCATCTGAAGCATTGATACTGAAGGAAATTCTCCACCTTGTACATATTAGCTTAGGTTTTCATTCCTTCAAGTGCTTATGCACATTTTTTGTTGTAATTTAGCTTTTCTTTCCCTAAGTGCTTTGGCACAAGCTTGTTGTTCCAGGAAATGTGTTTTGTAGACCTTACTCTAATAAGATGATGTTCCACCCTCCACCTTCCTCCTTGCAGTGTTCTAGCCAGTTGGGGTACCAAGTAGAGAATTTAATGACTCCATGCCCAAAAGATTGTTTCAGGCAACTGGTAACTTCATCCAGCAGGTAGATGACCCCTCTGAGTCTCCAAAATTGTTATCCAAAATGAGCCCCTTGCTCATTTTGTGGCTAACTCCCTTCATTCTTCCCTCTTTTCTACCTCGGTCATAATTTTTTTTCTTTTCAAGCACTCAAGACCTTATGGAAATGGCACCATTGGATAGAGATTTTTCTTAACTTTCCAAAAAGGTAAAGTTTTCCTCCTAACTCCATGTATTTTTGAAGTTATGGCTCGGTGGAGATTTTGTGGGAAATTTTCCCCTGAAAGGCCCGCAGCCAGTAATATGGTGCCACGTGTCCTCAGGAGTGGCGGAGGGCGGAGGTAAACATAGAATTTTTACCAAGTGTTTGGCAAGGTTTCGTAAGGAATTTTTGCCATGACGGCCCACGGGTGAATGGGATCGTTCCATGTGTCCAAGGGGGAGAAAATAGAAAATTTGACTAAGTGTTGGCGCCATGGAAAAATCTCCAGGAAAGGCCCGTGCCCAATCACATCGTACCACATGTTCTTAGGCCAAGGGAGTGGCAGAAGGTGGAGGAAAGATTGAAAATTTGGCAAAGTGATCGGCAAAGGTGCAATGTTAATTTTTTGGCCCGCCGCACTGCCGACCAGTTAGAGCTCACCATGTGTCCCTGGGGGGTCGGAACGTCGGAGCGCGGGGGGAGATTGGGAAATTTTCCCGAAGGTAAGCGCAAAAGGAGATGTAAAACCCCAGGACCCGCACCCAATGGGATCCTGCCACGTGGCACCAGAGCTTTGGAACATGGGGGAAAGGTTGGAAATTTTCCCATAGCAAAATGAAGGAAATTTCAAAAGGAAAGTCCGCCCCCCAAACGCGAGCCAATGGAATCTTGCCACGTGTCTGGTGGCAGAAAAAAATGTAGGACAGGCCCGCAGGGAAAAAGGGGAAGGAGAAAGCCCACAGCCAATGGGGTTTTTCCACGTGTCCAAGTTAGAAAAGTGGTCAATAACGACGGAAAATTCAAGAGGAAATGTCTGAGGTGAATCACCTCTTGCCACATGTCCTCAGATCATCGGCCCGGCGGAGATTTTTGGAAATTTTTTCCAATGGTCAAAACGATGGAAAATGAGGCATCAAGAGCCCATGGCAAATGGAATCATGCCACATGGCACCTGGAATGGCAGAGCGTAGGGATTTTTTGGGAAATTTTCCCAAATGCAAAAAGTGGGAAAATTTCAAATTTTTCGCCCGCCAATCCATTTTGGCCCTGTTTTGCCCTAAATTTTCAAACGGCCATAACATTCGATCCAGAGCTCGATTTTTCACGTTCTTTATATCAATGGAAAGCTGGTGAAATTATCTACATGATTCCAGACTCAATTTTTATTTTGATGGATTTTGGAGAGATAAAATTGAAAAAATACCTCTAGCACGTGGTGGCCAACAGAAATGATGTTTCAACCACCATTTTTAATGAAGAATGGCTCGCATTCTCTCCCAGCATGGTGGAAAATGTCAGGGAATGGACCTGTAAGGATGCCCATGCTATTTTATTACATTTTTGGTTGGTGGTTGAAGCTCTCCCATGTTTTCCCATGTTTCTCTCTCCTGGGGTCGTTTCTTGCATGTAAAAGCCAGTATTTGCTCATTTTTGATTGAACATTTTCATGTATTGCAGGTTCCCTTTTTCACCTTGAAAGTGATTTTTTGGAATATCAGACATCTTCCAAGACTGTAACATGTTTTTTACCTCCCATATGTTGTAATGCATGTATTTTTGATATTGGAAATGACAATGCAAGCTCTGTGAATGAATTTCAATCCTCTGCTTATGTTGTTTGCTCCATTTCTGATCTTTCATTAGATTTCATTAGTTTTTGCATGATGTTTTGTTGCATTTCTATGATCTGTGTCAATCTGCATAAGTAAAAATGCTCACCACTCCTTTGGTGTATCACCTTATTAGCATTAGTTTTAGTTGTTTTGCATTCTCTATCTCTGTCCCCTTAGAATTTAGAGTAGGATTTTGAGTTTAAAACCTCTGTAACTTGTAAGTAATACACCTGATCAGAGGAGTTGAGGAACTAGCCTCTAACCTGGAGATTCTTTTCCCATTTTTACAAGTCCCACACTTGGGGAAAAGATTCAATGTTGTGTAATCGCACTGGATGTCCAAAGTGTCAAACTAGAAGTCTGATCAACATCTAGGGGTGATGCTGATTTGCACCAACAGGAACTAAGATGATTTTTTGTTCGGCGTATCATATGGAAATGGATGGATAGAATGAAAGAGTTAATCAAGTTTTAGAGGATATGTTATGAATGTATTGTATGGACCAGAAATACAAGTGGGAAGAGTAGCTTCCACTAGTTGAGTTTGCATATAATAACACATATCATGCCTCTCTTAAGATGGCACGTTTTGAAGTATTATATGGAAGAAAATGTTAGTTAGGAAAACATTGAGGATAAAGAGGTAATTGGACCTAAAATTCTTACTGAAATGGAACAAGTTAAATTGATTCATGAGCGCTTGAAAGAAGCAAAAAATAGGTAAAAGAGTTATGTTGATTTAAAGTGGGTAGATAGAAAATTTGAACTTGGTGAGAAAGTTTTTCTTCAAGTTAAACCAAAAAAGAGCTCTATAAATTTTGGAAAGGCTATCAAGTTATCGAGTTGTTATGTGGGACCTTTTGAGATAGTTGAAACAATCAACCCTATAGGTTACCGTTTAGCATTACCTCCTACTTTGTCACGAATGCATGATGTTTTCCATATTTCTTTGTTTAATAAATACGTTTCAGCTTTATAACATGTGTTAAATTGGGATTCCCTGTAGGTCCAAGACCCATGAATAATCATGGTTAAACCCATACGAGTGATAGAAACTCCCCAGTTGCATTTAATAAATCATGAGATAAGTTAATGCAAGGTCTAATGGGGCCAATTTAACGAAGAAAGTGTAACTTGGGAAAACCTGGATGATATGAAAACTGGTTTTCCATATTTATTTGATCAGAATTGAATAGGATGAATGATTTAAAAATTTGTGATTTTATCTTTATATGACAATAAGTCTGCTAGTTATGGACAGACAACTATTAATTTATGAATAAACAAATTTGTAAATGTTGATTTCTGGAACTTAAAATTCAGATATTGTTGCAAACTTATGTTATGAAGGTGAATAAATTGATTATTTAGAATACAATGATTAAAATGAGATAATCATCGGGACAATGATTCTTTTTAGGAGGGAAGTATGTAACACCTTGAACAAACTATTATATTTCTCTTTGCATTACAAGTGTTGGCATGTGATTTTCTTAAATTAGGTGTGTTTCCTTGATGGTTGAAAATCATGCTTGTTATGGATAAATCATCTATGCTCTTGGATTCATTGGACTGAAATGACATGGCTTTCAGGAATCCATTTTCACTTCTTATGGGTAAGTTGTAATCTGGTATGAATGGTTGCAAACTTATCACTTACTATTGGACTCATCCTAGGATCAAATCCTTTGATCCAAGGTATGTTTTAAATCTTTTTATCTAAACTGAATGAAAAACTGACATTCATTGATTAAGAGACTTAACAAACTTTGAAATTGTGGTTGTTGCACATTCTTTATTGTCTTGAAAGACCGTGCCTGCATTCTTGTTTTGTGTTGTGTCTCAGCTCTTCTTGATTGACCCTTATAGGGCAGCTTAATGGACGTTAAAGGGAAATATAAACCTACTTCAAGATTCTTGAGAAAGATAGATTATAAACCTATCCTATATCTAATATAGTTTATCCTAATGGGATTCAAGACTCAGGTAATTTACCTAACTCTTTCTACACCACTCTACGTGGGATGACATCCTAACCTAAGTTGTTAACACTAAGTTAGTATGTGGGGAAAATAACCTAAGGGATGCTAAGTTATTTCTAACCTATTACCTATACTATTCGGTTAAACTAAGACCTAACCTAAGGTGACAATCTATTTGATTGAAGGTTATATCCTAAGGTTATACTTTTAAATTAACCTAAGATCTAACCTAAGAAAATTTTATCTATCCTAAACTAATGGGCATGGAAGGGAACCTATGGGTCGATTGGCAAGTGGGAGCTAAGCGATGGTTCCTAAGATTTTAATGATATTTGATTTTGATTTGATTTGGTTTTAAGGCATATAAGTACTGCTAGTTTGGTAGGGGCTAGTTAAATTTTAGTGGAACCTATGTGGAGGCATCACTAAGTTTGGAAATGGATGTGGAAATTCAATTTGGTCTCTCCAACTTTTGATGGTGGTGGCAAGAAGAGATAGGCAAGCAATATGCAAATTAATGGCATTAGTTCGTACCTCGGTTTTGGTGAGCAAGCTATCTTAGAAGGCATGCTGGTGGATTTGTTGGGGGTTATTTTGCTTTGCATGCTTCACGATTTTTACTCTGCATGGAGCTATCTGGTTTTTCGAACCAGCATTTTGATCTGCACTTAGTGGCTATTTTTGAATTCTCTGATCTATTTTCAGTTCAAGGAATGTATAAGAGTCATTGTGGAAAAATATTATTGTTGTTTGATCTTGATTAGAGAAGAAGGGGTGTTGGAAATTTGGCTGGAAGTCTTCTTCAAATCAGCAGAAGCACTATTAGGCATGATGGGCTCTACCCATTAATATTTCTTGCTTTCTTCTAAATGATTCATTAAAACAATTCTGCTCACTGGAAATATATATTTGCATGATGTATCTGGTTAATTACTTGCATGTTTCCTTGAAATTTATGTGGGTTTTGGAATACGAATCCTTGGATGTTAATGGTAGTTCTTTAGAGATTTCTTTGAACCAGTTGTTAGATGTTTACTATGTGAATTTATATTGAAACTCTGTAACTTGTACTTAAAGCTCTATTGAACTCTGTAGCTTGTATTCAAAGATTTTTTCTAGCATTCGAGACTAATGTTGAGTGAACTGGTTAGTTTCTTTTTGGGTTCTGAGTCTCTGTTTAGTCTTGTGTTTCGTGAGCTTGAAGTGGAGCTCCGTTGTTGTTCTAAACTTGTATTGAAGCTTTGAGATTTGTTATGAGTTTTATTGGGACCTTGTGTTTGTTTTTGACTGTGTTGGAACTAAGTGTAGTTCTGAACCTTTGGTTGAATATTCATATTCAATAACTATACTTGTATATAGTTCTTATGAAAACTAAACTTATTGTTGAGTTGTTGCATTCTGTCCTGGACTCGAGCTCTAAAATGGAGTTTTACTCTTCCTTAGGGAATCAGAAATGTGCTTGAACCTATAATAGAGTGTTGGTGTTTATTATGAACTTGTATTAGGGCCATGGGTTTAATTATAGAATCGTATTTTAGCTTATGTTGTTAGAACTTGTGTTCGAAGATCCTATATGACTCAGTACAGGTGATTCCATTGTTGGTTGTTTTGATCTTGTATTGGAATCGATGTGTTTATTTTATATAGGTATTCTGAGCTAGAGTTTAGTGGGTATTAAGGATTGTAAAGCTTCAGTTTCATTTAATACTGTCTTCTGGAAGGGGTCTTGTGAGTTTTATTTGGTCGGAAGTCGACCATGTAACTTCTTTTGAGGTATCCTTTGTGTTGATTATGAGAAATAATGGTTGTATGACTTCTGCCTTTAAGACCACACTATGTTCTTAGAATTGACAGGGCGTGTAAATTCAGGAGTGTATCCTATTTATCTCTGCTCTGAGTGAACCCATGCCTTATGAGAAAAGTTGACTATTTCATTCATAGAAATAAATGGGACTGGAACTTCATTATGTTATGGGGCATAGTCATATCAGTTATAGAGGTTTATGGAATGTATTATTTACTTCCTTTTTGTCTTTGATGTTGAGAAAATTCTTACTTGTCATAAGATTTTAATGGAACTCGAGGGGCTTGTTGTGATTCTGTTTAGTCGTGGGAAGAAGTTGGGACAATACTTTTCTTAGACAAATTGTTTAGTTCCTACATTTCTTCTGATCTTTCATCCATTTCGTGGGTTTTAATAGAATGTTCAATATAAACCTTGTTTACTAGTGTAGTATGAAGGGATATTGTATCCCTATTCTGAATGCTTGGAAATTCAGTCTTTGGGTCCATGAGTTTTATTGACCCTTGTCTATCTTACACTATTGTGTATTTCTCTTGCTTGTTTGGTTCCTTGAACGAATCTCTGATTTTTAGTCAGATATGTGAATAGATCTCTTGGGGGATAGTATGTTGTTTAGAAACGATACTGTGAATTTTGTTTTGAGATTGAATTTGGATTTGAGCTTGGTGAATGAAAATAGGTAAGTAGTTGTAAGTTTTGTAATGGATGTTGGTAATGTGCATCCTTTGACTATGCATTCTGTTTGAGTTCTCTTTTGGGAACTAGCTAAAGAATTTCTAAGTTTGTACTTAATAAAGGATTTCATTTCATAGTATAAATGAAATGAAATATGGATTGGGTCCATTTTGGTTTGAGATCCTTTTATGTTAATTGTTTAAGTTCATTGATTGAACTTCTCGTTATTTGATTCTCTTCTAAGATGTAAATTTTCTAGTGGATTGGTTAAGAGATTTAATTGCCAAACTATAGCTTGGATTTGTGGGCAGTATGAGTTTCAAACCTTTGCATTATCTCTACTAGTAGATAGAAGTTAGTAAGGATTTCTTTGAGACTGTTTTTAATCTACTTGGAATTGAATTGGGATTCTTGTTTTTTTGTAGCCTCTTTATTTATGGACTCCTTATTTTTTCATGTTTGGACTGAGGTAGTGATGTGTGTTCTAAACCTGATTCTTTCCTTCAGAGAAATTGTGTCTGAGAAATAGATATGTATTGATTCTCTTCCTTGTTTATATGGAAAGATGAAGCATACTAATATGAGTTATGCTATAACTAACTCCTTTGCTCCTTGGAAAAGTTAAATATGTTTTTCTATTCTTATGAATTTATGAAATAATGGAAGGACAAGACTCGTTGACTGTTTAAAAGTAATTGATAAGATCAATTAAGTCTTGTAATATAATTTTGATGTTACAAATTATAATATGCTCTTTTCTTGAAAGTAAATTCAGATTTTCTTAATTGTTCTTCTTTCTAGATGTTATTACTTATGATTATTTGTATGATGTATATTAATTGTTTCATTAAAGAAGAGTTGTTTAATGAAACAATTAGTGGAGTGCACTTTACTTTAATGCTTAGTGCTTATCATGCTCAGTTCATTGAACTGACCCATGCTAGCAATTTTACAGATGGACATCGTAAGTGATAAAAGAAGACAAGAACTTTCATGTTGTATTGGGATTATTTAATTATGGATCTTATGTAAAGAGTTCGGTTCATTCTTGAGTTGTATTGAAAAACAAAAGTTGTATTCTTTTGGGATAGAGGCTGTTTGTAGTATAGTATCCCTGGAATGCATATTCTTGTAATGTATAGTTTTATAATGATGAATTTAAAGTTGAGATTTACTTGTATTGGTTGTGTAAATAATCTTATATTTATGAAGAAGATGGAAAACCTATCTTGATGATATTTTTCATATCTATTTTATGCTTAATTCGGATAAACGTGATCAATTGGATAAAGGGAAATAATTGAATTTCCCTTATTTAGATGTAGCTTGTTAAGTTGCATAAGATAACAAATTTTATCTAAACAATTCTAACATAGTAATGGAATGTGTAATGAATATGCAATAAAACTATAGAAATTATGAAAGATAAGAAGGGTACGAAAAACCTTAACACTTAAATCATGTAAAGGAAGATTCTTCCTCACTCAAAGAAATGTAATCTAAAGAATGGTGATATGATTGTTAATCATTAGACTTCATTTCCTATAAAGTATACTTTTAATTGAACCTATTTGATTGCTACACCTTCTTTGAATGGTTAAGTTACATTTAATGGGACTTATGATGTTGTTGTCCTATCCTTTGGATATTTGTTTGTTAAGCCAAGTAAAAATGAACCTAAAAAGCAATCATAAGTTAAGGAAGTTCTCTAATGACTAAATGAATCAAATTTAGAAAAGAACTTATGAAGTGTTGGATTAGGGTTTAGCAGGGTTGTTGAAATCAGTGTAATAATCCAAATTAATAATGTATTAATAACCTCCTTGGGGTATGTACATCTTGATGAGGTAGTTTCTGTAGGTTGTTGGCACAACCGCCAATTGTAGTACTGTGCCTTGGAGAAGACAAGGGTCTTCTTGAGGATACAACATTGCAGTTGACATCTGGCAAAACCCTTCTGCATTGATCGTCTAGATCTACACATAAATAAGGACTTGAACTTAGTTTCTCTCTAGGTTAAGTTAGTGGCATGTTTAGGATAGGTAGTAGCTTTCAATGGCTCAGGGTACCTTGGCACATCCAGTTGACTTCGGTCAACTGAGTAAGCCCATATACCCTAAGACATTGTGAGCGTCTTCCTATAATAAATTATGTTTCTAACCAGGGCTAGGGTTAAACCTTGGGCAAGTGGACTGACGGTAGTCAATAAAGACCATTCTAGATAAAATAAGAGTGAGGTGAAGGACATATTCAAGAATGATGAGTATGCCATGTAGGAATAGTAACATGAACAATATGTTGAAAATATTTAGTCAAAGTATCACAAGCTACTGGATGTGTTGTCCTATGCCACCTAGTTTAAAACAACGTGATGTTAGATGAATATTGGTAACAAATATTCAGATAGGTTCTTTAAATGGATCACTCAATACCTAGAATAGGGTAGGATAACCAAGTATATGTAGTATACATAAAGTATTCTATAATTTAAGTTAACATGAGAGATTGGTATCATACTGAGTCGTTACAACTACATATGGTTATCTATTATGAGATTGATTGGCATGGAATGTGTGTTCTAAATGATGTTTTATTTAAAATAGAGAACATTATGTAAAAAAAAATTCCCTTTCTTTTAAAGTCTTAATATGGGACTGTTACAGATATCCTTGTGAAGATAGCAAAGAGATAACAAATTTATTGTATTTTCCCTACTCAAAATGTCTTCCATTTCTATTATACGTAAAATTTCATCTTGAGCTTCAATAAAGGAATATGGAATTTTATCCTTTTTTAATGGGGTGTTTAGTGGTAATTTGTGTTCATCAAACTCTATTCGGTCTTGTTTTCATTACACATATTTTTCTTCTTCTAAATTCAAGTGCATGTAATGAAGTTTCTGGCTGGTGTATGCAAGTCTCTGATTTTCTACGTGCATCATTAGTTTATATTTTCTAGTTTTCTCACTCCCTTTCCCACTCTCCTAGTAAATTATTCCCTTGTAGATAATGCAAGATTTTTCCATAGGGTCAGTGGAGTATCCCTATTGGATCCCCGATCGTAAGGCCACTAGGAGAAATTTAATTTCTTACTTGTGCATGCACATACGATAGTTGAACTAGTTAAGTAGAGGGACTTAGAATACCATAGCTTTGGAAAGATAACCACCAATATTTCCCCAATAAATTTTCTCACCAACAATGTTTGGTGCCAACTGTGGGGAATATTTACTAGTATTTGCACCTGAATATGACCAGAAGGTCTGAAAAATACAAAAAAATCCAAAAATTTAAAATACAAAAAAGGAAAAATTTATAGAATTTGAATAGCTATATGAGCCACGTGTCTACAAACCATGGCTATTCTAGGTAATCATCCTATTGAAAGACCTAAATTTCTCTTTCACATCCAAAAGGATATTGCTTCATATTTGAGAGAAGTTATCTGGCATAACAGGAAGAGTGTCAATCACTACTTCATTGCCACAAGAATTATTGACCTTGAAGAGGAATGTGCTACTCAATTGAAAAGGCAAAGAAAAATT